>PVIH01005453.1:102947-124136 GCA_004025045.1 Sigmodon hispidus | reverse complement strand
TATCCTCCTGAGCGAAGTCTCACAAACTCAGAGAGATAAGCAGGGGATGTACTCACTCACTAGTGGTCTCTAAACAAACAAACAAGAAAAAAAGCCAAACATGCCCAAGCGGCAAACCACAACCACGGAACAGCTTGGGATCAGAAACACCCTGGACTGACCCTTCAAACCCCAGTCCAACTATAGGAACACCTGACTCCCTCTTGAGGGAGGGGGGAAAGAACTGGATTTGGCCAGAAGTGGAGACTGATCTAAGCATTATTGGGTCAGTGGGACCATAGGACTGTCTGCTCCCTGCCCAGGGAGGAGATGGGGAGTTGCAGAGAAGAAAAATGACCAGATGTGTTGGGAGGGGGAAGAGACCTTGAATAAGGATATACAGGGATGGAAAAAAAAAATTCAGAGGGAAAGATGAACACAAAGAAAATATAGTTGTAGCAATCTTATTTGTATTTCCACCCTTGATAAGCCATGCTTATCATTCTTATCCTCTGTATAGTTATTGTTAACTCTTCCACATTTTAAATTCTTTTTACTGTGTTTTTTTTTTGATAAATACAAAATAAAGAAGGAAAAAAAAAAAGAAAAAATAAAAAAAAAAAAGAAAAGAAAATAGTGTAGTGGTTAGATCTGAGAGATGACGAAGCAGTCCAGGGCACTGGCTGCTCTTTCCGAGGAGAAAAGCACATATGTTCAGTTCCTATCACCCATATAGCAGCTTACAAACATCTAACTGTAACTTCAGCTTCAGGGATCCAACAACCTCTTCTGGTCTCTCAAGGCACCAGGGACACATACACAGACATATATGCAAGCAAAACACTCATAAAATAATAAAAAATAAAATTGTATAGTTGTATGGGAGTGATGATAGCCTCAGGTAGGCAGTGTACTTCTTTGTGGTGTGCGTGCAGGTGCTGAGCCCACACTTCTGTATAGTTAGTTGTATTCTTCTGACACTTGCAGTTCACTGAGCATCTTGGGTGCATTACTCACAGGCAGGTCTAGCAGGTAGTTCTCTCTGGGTGGGGGAAGTAAAGAAAGGTTTCTGCAAATGGATGAACAGCTGTATCTGTTATGGGAACTCTGCTGTCATGCAAATATCCCTCCACTTCCCCTTTACCATTAACATAGCCTTTTGCAGCCTTTCTACCTATCAGCTTCCTAGTGCTCTAGGCTACTGCAGATCACAGTGGTCACCCTGGTGCTTGGGCAGATTTACTAGCAGCATGCCTTTCTTGTCACGGTGTTCCTGGCTGCAGTGCTTGCATTCATTGGTCTTGATAAAGGAAACCCAAACTGGGATGGGGATAGCCTTATGTTGGTCTTATCATCTTGGTGTTCCTGCAATTTTGCATTTTGAAGCCCTGTATCCTTTGCTATCTTCTCTCTACCATCTATAATCTAAAGTCAAACTCTGGAGCCTATCTTCTTGAAGCTGATATGGTTCAGTTGGTAGGTGGCTTATCTAGTATACCCAAGTCCCTGGGTTTGATCCTCAGAACCTCATCAACCAGGTATGGTGTGGTATACACTTGAAATCCCACCAATTAAGATAGCCAGCCTGGAATGCTTGAGATCTTGTTTCAGAGAGAGAGGGAGGCACGCTGACACATACATAGTCAGGCTGAGACTGAAGTGGGAGAGTAACTGACCTCTGGACTTCAAGGTTTGAGATTCAACTTGATGACAGAAGGGAAAAAAAATAAAATCAGTTTGGCTCCAAACACCACATTTCTTGTTTACCATGAGGGACTGGATGAGAGGGATGAGGTCCAGAAAGCCTGACTAGAGAAACTATGGGTCTGCTGCAGAATCTTACTATAATTGACAATTCCATCTGTGTACAGTAGCTCGAGAACCGCCCTGCCCCACACACACCCTACCTCCTATCCCCAGCCCATGTAGATGTCCTCAGCTGGCATTTATACTGTGGATTGCAGACATCCTCTACCATTTCTTTTGCTCATCTAATTTGTCTGTTTTGGATTTGGGACTGAAACTACTTTATAATTATGGTATGATTGATTAATATATGAAATCCCCAATCTCATCATCCTTCTGAGATGGCTAGAGGCTATACTGCCCAACCAACTCGTCAGTATGTAAGTCATTTGCCAGTCTAGAGATCACAAAGATTTTAGTAGTTTTCTTTTCACTGGAAACAGAAGACCACATTCACTGATTTGACAATTGTAGATTGAGAATATTAGGGGAAAATACTCCAGCCGAATTGTAAATGTAAGGATATTTTTATTATCTGGATAATACATTGCAACAGCTGTCTTATTGATTAACATTATTATAATATAGAGATGACCTAAGGTGTATGAGGTATATGTAAACTGTAGGCAAATCGTATGCATTTTGAAGTATGAAGGACTTGAACATTTTTGTATTTTGGTGTCAGTGAAGTACTGATGGTACAGAAGAATAGCCTTATTCTTAATAGCATCACAAGGCCCAGTTACACAGTTATTCTAATAATCTAGTCAAAGATGATAGCAGTTTAGGTAGAGTAGGAGCAATGAAAATGGAGAAAAATGGTAGACTGCAAAGAAATAATAGGAGAATATTTAGGGTTGATATTTAGTTATGTGTGAAATGATGAGGTAGAAAGTGAGTTTCCAGATGTGGCCAGTAGGTGAGTCTTAGTTCTGAAAGTATAAAGATGTGGTTCTAGAATTATATGGGGAAGAGGCTTGTAGGGTAAGAATTCAAGTGTGGGGATGCTTGCAAAGCAAGAGTTCAAGTTTTGGGGAGTGGTGGCTAACAAGTGGAAAACCTTGTCCATTACTATTTCTCATTTGTATTTTCTGCTGTAGACAACCTGTTTGAAATGTGGTGGTTTCAGCAAGGCCTCAGTTTCCTGCCGTCAGCACTTGTAATTTGGACATTTGCTACCTTCATATTCTCATACATCACTGCAATAACACTACACCATGTTGATCCTGCATTGCCTTATATCAGGTCAGTGAAACATAATGATCATTTTTAGGACTGGGATTGGAACATAGGTCAGGGAAGTGCCCAACCACCAAGCTACTTTCCTAGACCATATATATAGAGTCTTTATGATTAATTTGTAGTTTACATTTAATCTAACCTTTCAGTTTTCACTTGAAAATTCAAGTTTTTATGCTGCCATTAAAACAAAGAAAACAACATAGAACTCACATTTGATTCTCTCCATGTAATGGAGAAATATGGGAAGAGTCAATTAATAGATTCTAATCTTGTAGTGGCTTGTCTTCTAAATAACTGTCTAAGCTTGCCTCAGAAACTAGCTAGAATTAGAATTACTTTCCTCTTAAAGTTAGAAAATATTGCAAGCAATAGTAATATAAGGAAAATATAGTAATACTGTCAAATATTTATTGATTTATTAAATATTTACATTTATTATATTAGTATTAACATAATCACTATAATATCAATGTAATATTTATTATATTAACTATTCAGTGTGTGACAAGGTAATATTTTAAGTACTCTTTATGCTTTAGGTAATCAAATACTTACATCACCCATATGAGGTAGAGAAATTTATCCTCATTTAAGAAGAGAGGCCTGTAGTCATCCTCTGTTAGTGCAATATATATCTGAAATAACTAATTTGTGGAGAAAATGTTTGCTTTGTTTCATAGTTGTAAATGTTTCTGACCATGATTAATTGGTCCTGTTGCTTTGAGCATGGTGCAAGGCAAATATCATAGAATTATACATAGGGAACAAAAGCAATCACCTCATGACCCAAAGGCAAAAGCAAGCAAGAAGGAGGCCTGAGCTTTGTAATTCCCTTTAAGTGTGTACACCCAATGACTTCAAGACCTCTTATTAAGCCTCAAAGCTCAAAGGGCCCACCAACCACCCATAATGCTTTGCTGTAGACTAAACCTTGAACGCATTCAATAGCTAAACCACAAAAGTAAGGTCCTGGAAAGGTATGTGATTTGCTCAGTGATGCACTGCTCATTCAGTGATGGGACCAAGATTTGTGCCTGCAGCTTTGCTCTAAGACTGTGTTCTTACTTTTCATGACCTACTACGTAGATATTTCTGACAAAATGGGGATCAATAGTTATATTTTTGATATTTCAGAACTACTAAGAATTTAATTATGGGTACTACATGTACTGTGCTCATAACCACTTTTAAATTTTATTCTTTCAATTGTTTATTCTACAATGTGTGTGTGTAACATATACATGTATGGTGCCAACCAGGTAAGTGTATTAAAGCTGGAGGCACAGAGGGTCATAAGCAGTCATGCGAGCACTGGAAACGGAACCCAGGTCTTTTGTAAGAGCAGCAAGTGATGTTAACTGCTAAGCCACCTTTCTAACTCCCCTCATCCCATCCTTTCACAGAAGCAGCAAGTAATTATTGTAGCAAAAGTTTAACAAGCTTTTGCTTATAAATAGGAAATGATTAGGGCTGATTCAGCCATTAAAAATGTTTACTGTTGTAGAGGAACAAGGTTTGGTTCTCAGACGCCACATAAAGTGGCTCAGGGGACTTGATGCCTTCTTCTGGCCCACACAGGCACACACACATAAACAGAAATTCAAATTGAGAAATTAAAAAAATAATAAAGTCAAAGTCCCCTTTTTACTCATGAACATCCTGCCTCTGAAAGTAATAGGTGGTTTTGTAGCTTTTCTTCCAGTCTGTTTCATCATCCAGGTTTTTAAAGAATTCCTTCTCCCTTCTTTTCCTTTTTCTCACTGTCAATATTTTTTACTCCATATTTTTTTATTTTTAATACTTAAAAAATGTTAACTTTACCCATTGTTTTTTTAGAAATAATATGATAATAAAGACCCCATTGCATAACTTTACATCCTGTGCTGAAATGTAAATACATTTCTCCATGTGGTATTGTTGGATAGACAACAAGGTAAAACAGCTTTGAATTTGACACTGCCAGACATGTTTATGTGTTCACAAAGAGAATGTGAGGACATAAAAATTACGAATGCTTTCTAAGTAACTAATATTAAAAACATTTTGTGAAGAAAAAAATGAATTAAATCTGGAGAGAGGAAGAGTTAAAGGAATTAAATAGGGTTAGAGGTGGCAAAAACATCACCACCAAGTTCAGTGCAGCAGGCCCTTGTGTCTCCATCTAAATGATCCCACTTGGGCTTTGAAATATCTTAGAGACACTGAATCAGTTGCTTTTTTTTTTTTTTTTAGTCTTTGTCTAAATAGTATTTTATTTTTATAAATACTATAAATAAATAACAGTGTTTTTTGTAATTGTTCCATTTTCCCATTTTATTTATGATAGAAAACCTTTCTAAAACAGATTGTAAACTTTTCTTGAAGGTAATAAGCCTAAAGGTTCAGTTGAGCCATTAAAACAGACAGGTTTTTTATGCTTTGACAAATAAGTGAACTTTAGAATGGGTAGCCTACAATTATGGTATCTATAATGGAGATAACACATAAAAGTCATACACAAATTGGATGCTCTTAGAAATGTTTATAAAGGGGCTGGAGAGATGGCTCAGTCGTTAAGAGTGCCGTCTGCTCTTCCAGAGGACCCGGGTTCGATTCCCAGCACCCACATGGCAGCTAACAACTGTCTGTAGTTCCAGTTCCAGGCAAACACCAAGGCAAATAAATAAATAAAGTTGTTTTTTTTTAAAAAAAAAAAAAGAAAGAAATGTTTATAAAACCCACAATTTTTTATGATTTCAAATGTTCATTTCTAGTACTAATTTGGCAGTCACCCTTGTGTTAGAAAAACATAGCTCAAGGAGCCAGACAAATCTCTTGTAACTCTGCAAGAAGATGCATATTTAAGGTTGACGAGGACCTGTCAGCATTTTTCATTTTTCCTTCTGAAAACTTATCTTCTTCCCTTAGTGCTTTCTGTAAATTAGGAGCCAATGGGTATCATTTGAATGTTTCAGTTCTCTGTTACTCTTGTCTGTGATCTTTCCAAGTTCCCTGGACACTACCCATGCTCCATCTCCTTCTGCTTTTGTTTTTTTTTCTGAAAATTAGCTCTGTATTACCCTGCACTCTTTCTCTAAAGCTAAGATATTTAAATTATAGTACCTATTCTCCACTCAGGTATTACACAAATTCTGTTTAGTATTATAATAAAAACCCAGAGCCAGATACTGGTGAGAAACTGGAATATCAGAGAGAGGAAACAGACCACAGTCAATTCTCACCCAGCCAACTTCTCAGGCTGAACAGGGTAAATGCTGTCTTCAAGGGTCCGCCGCCTGACTGGTCACTTCTACAGAATGCCTCAATTTCTGCTTTCTCCTTCCTGCCTTATATATCTTTCCCACTCAGCTGTTTCACTTCCAGTTCAACTCTGTATTGTAATCCTAGATTTAGAATTAAAGGTGTGAGTACTACTAGTTGGCTGTTAGGCCTGGAACTCACAGAAATACAGAAAGATCTATCTCCTGAGGGATAGGACTAAAAAAGTGGGTCACCACATATCTCCTTTTGTGTCAAAAATTAAAAACTAAACTAATTTAAGAAAAACTATATACAATAGATACAATAACTATTTACAAGATATACAAGCAATAATTACATCAGTAATATCCAGTCCATTAACAATGACAAATTCAAAGAAAATATGCCACTATTTATCCTATATTGATGAGTCCAAAGGATTGTACCTAATTTGCTTTTTATATAACTTGTATTGCTAACTGAAAACTATTTTTTGATGTCTCTCAAACTTAAGGTTCTTCTGCAGCATTGAAACATCCACCTTCAGCCTCTTGACCTAGCATATCTAACAGACTTCTCTAATGAACCAGGATATTATTTTTGTTGTTGTTGTTTAGATTAATGTATGTTTTAGTTTTTTAATAGTTTTTTTATTATGAATAAAGTCATTTTTTTAATCCATGTGTCCCCTTGTTTAGACTCCCTTCCCCCGCCACCCCTCACAGTCACTCACTCTTCTCCCCATTATTTTATCTCCTCCCCAGCAAGGGCAGGAGTCCCAAGGTCCCAAAGTGGCTTAGGTCAGCATCCACTCCAGGCAGATCTTCTTTCCTCACCCCAACATCAAGACTGGGTCAGGTGTTCTTCTGGAGGGAATGGGCTCCAAGGTGCCCGTCCAAGGTGTTTCAGATCCCAAGCTGTTCAGTGCTTGTGGTTTGCAGCTTAGACATGCTTAGCTTTTTTTTTTTTAAAGACCACTAATGAGTGAGTACAACCCCTGCTTATCTTTCTGGGTTGGTGATACCTCGCTCAGTAGGATATTCTCGAAATTCATCCATTTGCCTGCGAATTTTAGGATACCATTTTTTCTTACTGCTGAGCAGTACTCCATTGTATAGATGTACCACAGTTTGTTAATCCATTCTTCAGTTGAGGGGCATCTAGGTTCTTTCCAGGTTCTTCCTATTACAAATAATGTTAATGTGAACATAGTTAAGCTAATGCCTTTGGAGTGCATCTTTAGGGTATGTGCCCAGTAGTGGTATTGCTGGAAATTTGGGGAGATTCCCAGTTTTCTCAGAAACCACCATACTGCATTCCAGAGTGGCTGAACAAGCTGACACTCCCACCAACAATGGAAGAGTGTTCCCCTTGCTCCACAACCTCTCCAGCACAGGCTGTCATTTTAATCTTCGCCATTCTGACAGGTGTCAGGTGGTAGGTATCTCAGAGTTGTTTTGATTCGCATTTCTCTGATGGCTGAAGATGTTGAGCACTTTTTCAAGTGCCTTTCAGCTATTCCCTTCTTAGTTCTGAACTGCATTTTTGATTGGGTTTTTCAAGGTTTTGGGCTCTAGTTTCTTGAGTTCTCTATATATTCTAGAGATCAATCTTCTGTCCCTTGGAGGGTTGGTGAAAATCTTTTCCCATTCTGTAGGCTGTAAGGTTATGGACTGTAACCTTGACTTTACAGATGCTTCTCAGTTTCAGGAGGTCCCACTTATTGGTTGTTCTTCTTAGTGCCTGTGCTACTGGTGTTATATTTAGGAAGTAGTCACCTATGCCAATGTGTTGGAGGGTATTTCCCACTTTCTTTTTTATCAGGTTCATTGTGTCTGGGTTTATGTTTAGGTCTTTGATCCACTTGAATTCAACACCATTTGTTAAAGATACTATCTTTTTTCCATTGAATATTTTGGACCTCTTTGTCAAATATCAGGTGTTCATAGGTTTTAATGTTGGAATCTTCAATTCCATTGATCCACATGTCTGTTTTTATGCCACTACCAGGCTGCTTGTATTACTGTAGCTTTATAGTATAACTTGAAGTCAGGGATGGTGATACCTCCTGAGGTTCTTTTGTTGAGCAAAATTGTTTTGGCAGTTCTGGCTTTCTTGTTTTTCCAAATGAAATTGAGTATTGTTCTTTCAAGTTCTGTAAAAAATTGTGTTGGGATTTTGATGGGAAATGTGTTGAATCTGTAGATTCCATTTGGTAGAATTTCCATTTTTACTATGTTGATCCTACCTATCCAGGAACATGGGAGATCTTTCCATTTTCTGATATCCTCTTCAATTTCTTTCTTCAGTGATTTGAAGTTTTTGTCAAATAGATCTGCTACTTCTTTGGTTATCGTTACTCGTTTGGTTATAGTATTTAATGCTATTTGCAGCTATTATAAAGGGTGAAATAATGTTTCCCTTATTTCTTTTTCAGCCCTTTTATCTTTAGTGTATAGGAGGGCTACTGATTTCTTTGAGTTAATCTTGTATCCTGAAGCAGGATATTCTTAAAGACCTTCATACCTTATCCTGGCCAGATTCTACAGTTCTTTATTTGTGTGTTCTACTTGTCCACTTTGGACATCATTCTCTCAGCAATCAAGGCAAGGGCAATTTCTTCCCTAGTGACTAGCTTTTGCCACAAAAAAAGATCAATTCTATATGGGTTTTCTTCAGTGCTCATCATCTCTGGAGTAGATTGGTGCTGCAATGAGCAGACGTCTCTTTGTCATAAAAATAATAGGAACCTATGTTAGTAAAATATCTTACATGCCGTATTCTGTAGATATGTGAAGATTTTTAAGAAGACCTGTCCATTTAAAATATATCTTTGCTTGACTTTGAAAACATACCTAACATGACTATAAGTTTGATTGTAATGTTTAATACTTACTAACTTGCATTTTTTTATATCCTAATTAGTTGGTAATAATAATGTTCAAGGACTAGCAATTTTATTACATTTTTAGATGAACTGTATATGTACAATCAAATCAGTACCTTGAATAAACAAAAATATATGTACAGTAATAATTATCTCAGCTTGATATCAATATACACGGTTCATATATAATATACAGAAAAATCCAATTCAATGCAAAATATTTAAAAGTAGCAATTGCTTTTAAAAAGTAGATTCAATAATCTACCTTTTATGCTATCATATCTGTATCCTCTTTTTCTTTTTTCTCTATTCTCTATTCAGCTTTTTTCCTAACTATAACTAGTAACAATTTTGTAACCAATTACCCTAAACAATGACAGTCATCCATAACCCATTGAAAGACCAAAAACCATCTATCCCACCTCTTGGAATGTGAGCTTGGTGTCCTTAAATGTACTTACTGCTGTCTGAGGGTAACTGCATCATTAGAGAATCGTGAAAAGAAAAATTTTATTAATTGTCAAGTCCTGAAATAAGTAGCTGTATCATTTGTTGTCCAGTCTCTGCATAATGGGAAAGAGCAGAGCTGGTCTCAAGTCATGGCTAGAGTAGTCTGTGAAGCTGGTTTATCTCACCTAGCCACCTCAAAAAGTTCTGAGCAGTTTGTAGTCCAAATCTGATCTTTGGTTGGAGTCTGCTAGCTTAGTGGTTTTGTCATAGTTCTTGAGAAATCATCTTTGTGGGGCACCACTTTTCCTTTGGATACTTTAAAGGCTGCAAGTAGGCATTGCTGTGGTTCACTGCAGAAAACTAAGAGACTAAAACCCAACACAATGTACAGAAAGCTAGATAAAGCCTTTTTCTGTATAATTAATTAGTGCTCTATATGAACATCAATATCATGAAAAAAGCTTAAAATAGATATAGTAACAAATTATGATATAACCGTTTATATAGCATAGGATTACTAACAATAGAATTGCCCCTTATTTTTATGTATCTATTCTTCTGTCCTATATCACATGGCTCTTCTGATATCATACATAAATTTTGTGTTTTTATTTAATAAGCATTCTTGGGTTTAGAGAAGGAGAAAGCCTCACTCCAACTCCAAAGCCAACTTTAATTTATAATTGAACTGGGACTTCAACTTTTCTTACAAATAAAGAGATGGAGATGTTAAGCAGTGAGATTTCACCCTGTAGAGTACATTGGTACCAGTAGGTCCAGTTTTCTTTTCTTGTAAATTTTTTTCTGTATAGCCTTTCCTTCTTCTTTAAAATTCTAAATGTCCAAGGTCTTTTGACTTGTTGAAGATGGGCATTTCTAGTTTTTTTTGTAAAGACAAAAATAAAAACCTGCCCCAAACCTTGTTTGGTGAGTTTTTCTTAGAACTTAAAGAATTGTTATGGGTGGGTGGGGGGAATGAGCTATTATTTCTCCTTATCAAGAAGTTTCTCTGGTTCAAATTGAGTGTATTAATTTTGATGATATCCATTGCTTTTCTTTATCCATGGAAACAAAAGCAAAACCCCTTCCCCACCATAGTACATATCCTGTTTTCCATTCTGAGATCAGCACATCTTTGAAGTAGACAGGCTTGTTTAGTTCAGCTGTTTTTTCTATAGTCAGTGCCTTTCAGCAGCTGTTGATCCTTTCCCATTAGCACTGAGAAAATTCAAAGTTAATAAAGCACTATGTAGTCTATTTCTAGGGGTCTTTGTTACTCTTTTCTGTTTATTTAGTATATTCTTTAGAGTTTGATTTGATCTCTCTATGATTGCTTGTCCTGTAGGATTTTGTGGTATAAATGTAATATGC
The DNA here is from genome assembly GCA_004025045.1 of Sigmodon hispidus. Classification (NCBI taxonomy): domain Eukaryota; kingdom Metazoa; phylum Chordata; class Mammalia; order Rodentia; family Cricetidae; genus Sigmodon; species Sigmodon hispidus. The sequence goes on along the minus strand of PVIH01005453.1, from coordinate 113,221 downwards.
TTTGTAATATAATAAACAAAAGAATTATTTTATTTTACCAGAGACATATGCTGGAGTATTGTCAGTCTTTATTTGTAAAAGTATCCCATGATGGCCATAACTTCTAGCAAATGTGTGATTACAGAATCAGTCTTTTCTGAACTCAGAGCAGTTGTCCATTGAAATCCTAAAAGTATATCTACTAAATGATGTACATATTCTATAAAATGAAACACATCCATCTGCCAAATTTTATTTCTATATGTTTAGGGTTACTTCCTGCTGGTAATGGAGTTTGGTTATAGAAAGAACAGGTAGGATATCTTTTTATGATTTATTTGACGTGTTGCCAAGTGATGGAGAATTCTTTTCTAAATTTTTGCTATTGATGTGATGAAACTCTGAGGCCTCTAGCATGTTTCCTATTAATAATTTATTAATTTCATCATTACCTTGTGCTAGAGGACTTGGAAGACCCATATAGGACCTGATGTGCGTTATATATAAGGGATGGTTCATTTTCATGATTATTTCTTGTAACAGAATAAATAATGCGGTTAGTTCTGACTCATCATTAATAAAATCAGCAGTTTCAATGTGTGAAACAACTCTTTCTGCATACTGAGAGTCAGTGACTATGTTAAGAAGTTTGGTAAAATGCGTTAATACTATCGTGATACCATAAAATTCTGACTTTTAAACAGAATTATAAGGGCTTTGAGCCACTTTATTTACATTTTCTGATTTGTAACCTGCCTTTCCTGATTTGTTTGCATCAGTATAAAATGAAGGGGGCTCCAGAAATATTTGTATCCTGTACAACATGAGGAAAAATCTAGTTACCTTTATGAATTCAATTCTTATGCTCTGGGGATATCTTCTGTTAATCTCTCCCCCAAAATTACTTGAAGCTCTTTGCCAGTGTTCACTTTCTGCTCATAAGTGATCAATTTTTTCATTAGATAAAGGTACAACAATTTCTTCTGGGTCCATTTTTGTCAATTAACAAAGTCTTCATTTTCCATTGAAGATCAAATCAGTTTTGATTTTCCATGTCTTTAATTTATTACTCAGTTTCTGTGGTAGAAATATCCATTCCAATATAATATTTTCCTTTCCATTTAAATTCCTGTAGGAGAATGCTCAGAGGCTAAAATAACCAGAATGCAATTAAAGTCTGCAACCACACAATCCACATGTGCATCCTGTAAATTTGGTGGAAAACTACTAAAGCCAATTTCTCTCTCAGCATCAGGTGACAATTCTCTTGAACTATTTAAGTCCTTGACACCATTTAAGGTTTTGAACAAATTATCCAGTTCATGATTTTCTATTCCGATAGTGGTTCATAATTGGAACTATCTTCTAACAATCTTTGGAAATCATTAATAGTACGCAGTCCATCTCTCCGGATTTGCACCTTTTTGTGCCTAATTTTTTGATAACCAATTTTGTATCCTAAATAATTAATGGAATCTCCTCTTTGTATTTTTTCAAGAGCAATTTATATTCTCCAAGCAGACATTTTTTTTTCACTTCTTCAAACATTCTTTCTAATATATCTGTTTTTGAATCAGCCAAGATATAATTCATGTAATGGTAAATAATATTTTGTGGGAATTTGTTAAGTATCACTTCTAATGGCTTTTATACAAAATATTGACACAGAGTGGGGCTCTTTCACATTCCCTGTGGGAGAACCCTCCACTGCTATCTTTTGACAGTCTGAGAATTATTATAAGTGGGCATTGTAAAGGCAAATTTTTCTTTTTGTTTTGCTTTGCGTTTTTAATTTTTATTTTAATAGAATAAGTCTCATTTTCATCCATGTGTCCCTTGTTCAAACTTCCTTCTCCCCCTCAAACCCTCCCAATCACTCTCTTTTCTCCCCATCTCCTCCTGAAGGTGTTTATCAGCTGTAGGAGTTCCCTGGTAGAATTTTGTGGATCACTTATGGATACAATCATATCATCTGCAAATGGAGATAGTTTTAATTCTTCTTTTCCAATTTGTATCCCCTTAATCTCCTTTCGTTCTCTTATTGCTTTAGCTAAAACTTCGAGAACTATATTGAATAGATAAGGGGAGAGAGGACATCCTTTTCTAGTTCCTGATTTTAGTGGAATTGCTTTGAGTTTTTCTCCATTAAGTTTGATACTGGCTGTCGGCTTCTTGTAAATCGCCTTTATTATATTTAGGTATTCTCCCTGTATTCCTGATCTCTCCAGGGCTTTTATCATAAAGGAGCATTGGATTTTGTCAAAGGCTTTTTCAGCATCTAAAGATACGATCATGTTTTTTTTTTTTTTCTTCAGTTTGTTTATATGATGGATGACATTTACGGTTTTTCATATGTTGAACCATCCCTGCATTTCATGGATGAAGCCTACTTGGTCATGGTGGATAATATTTTTTATATATTGTTGTATACGGTTTGCCAGAATTTTGTTGAGAATTTTAGCATCAATATTCATGAGGGAAATTGGTCTGTAATTCTCCTTCTTTGTTGTGTCTTTTTAATGGCTTGGGTATTAGGGTAATTGTGGCCTCATAACAGGAATTTAGCAATATTCCTTCAGTTTTTACTGTGTGAAATAGTTTGAGGAGTAATGGTAGTAATTCGTCTTTGAATGTCTGGTAGAATTCTGCTCTGAAACCATCTGGACCTGGGCTTCTTTTACTTGAGAGGCCTTTAATGACAGCTCCAATTTCCTTTTGGGTTATAGATCTGTTTAGGTAATTAATCTGGTCTTCATTTAATTTTGGTAAATGGTACTTGTCCAAAAAATTATCCATTTTTTCTAGGTTTTTCCATTTTTGTGGAATATAGATTTTCAAAGTATGACTTGATAATTCACTGGATTTCCTGGGGGTCTGTTGTTATGTCCCCCTTTTCATTTCTGATTTTGTTGATTTGGATACTCTCTCTGCTTTTTGATTAGTTTGGTTAAGGGCTTATCTATTTTGTTGGCTTTCTCAAAGAACCAACTCTTTGATTCATTGATTCTTTGTATTGTTCTTTGTGTTTCAATTGTATTGATTTCAGCTCTAAGTTTGATTATTTCCTGCCATCTACTCCTTCTAGGTGAGTTTGCTTCTAATTGTTCTAAGGCTTTCAGCTGAGCTGTTAGGTATCTTGTGTGGGATTTCTCTATGTTTTTTCATATAGGCATCTAGCACTATGAATTTTCCTCTTAAGACTGCTTTCATTGTGTCCCACAAGTTTAGATATGTTGTGGATTCATTTTCATTAAATTCTAGGAAGACTTTGATTTCTTTCTTAATTTCTTCCTTGACCCAGAGATGGTTCAGCTGAGTGATGTCTAGTTTCCATGAGTTGGTAGGCCTTCTTTGATTTTTGATGTTGTTGAACTCTAACTTTAGGCCCTGGTGGTCCAATATGTTACAAGGGATTATTTTCATTGTTTTGTATCTGTTGATATTTGCTTTATGACCAATTATGTGGTCAATTTTGGAGAAAGTTCCATGAGGAGCTAAGAAATATGTATATTCCTTTGCATTTGGGTGGAAGCTTCTGTAGATATGTATTAAATCCATTTGCATCATAACCTCTTTTAGACTCCTTATTTCTCTGTTGAGTCTTTGTCTGGTTGACCTATCCAGGGTTGAAAGTGGGGTATTGAAGTCTCCCACTATTATGGTGTAAGAATTGATGTGGGATTCGAGCTTTAGCAGTGTTTCTTTTACATAGGTAGGTGCCTTTATATTAGGGGCATAAATATTCAGGATTGACATCTCCTCTTGACCAATTTTTCCTGCAATGTATTGGTCCCTTTTAATTGTTTTTAGCTTAAAGACTACTTTTTGTTAAATATTAGGATGGCAACCTCAGCTTGTTTCTTGGGGCCATTTGATTGGAAAATCTTTTCGAAACCCTTTACTCTGAGCCTGTGTCTGTCTTTATGGTTGAGGTGTGTTTATTGTATGCAGTAGAATGATGGCTTCTGTTTGTGTATCTATCTTCTTACTATGTGTCTTTTTATAGATGGGTTGAGTCCATTGATATTAAGGGATATTAGTGAACACTGATTGATGTTTCCTGTTATTTTTGTTGGTAGCTTGTATGTATTTTCTTTCTCTGGGCTTTTCTTCTGTGTCATTATTGATTGTTTGTGGTTTCATGGGTGTATCTGGGATCCTTAGGTTGGAGTTTTTCCTCTAATGCTTTCTGGAGAGCTGGATTGGTAGATAGGTATTGTTTCATTCTTTGTCATGAAATATCTTGTTTATTCCATCTATGGTGATTGATAATTTTGCTGAATAGAATAGTCTAGGTTGGCAGTCATGCTCTTTTAGTGTCTGTATAACTTCAGACCAAGCCCTTCTTGCTTTCATCGTTTCCATTGAATAGTCAGGTATGAGTCTGATGGGTCTTCCTTTATAAGTAAGTTGGCCCTTTTCTTTTGAAGCTCTTAAAAATATTCTTTGTTCTGTACGTTTTGTGGCTTGATTATTATGTGGCAAGTGGACTTTTTTTTAGGGTCATATCTGTTTGGTGTTCTGTAAGGTTATTGTGTTTTATAGGCATTTCCTTATTTAAATTAGGAAAATTTTCTTCTATGGTTTTATTGAATACATTATCTGTGCCTTTGAACTGGTATTCTTCTCCTTCTTCTATTCCTATTTTTCTCAACTTAGGTGTTTTCATGGTGTCCCAGATTTCCTGAACATTTTGTGTTATGGCTTTTCCAGTTTTAGTGTTTTCTTTGACTGATGTATCTATTTCCACTATTGAGTCTTCCATCTCTTGGATTCTGTTGGTTATGCTTGTATCTGTAGTTCCAGTTCTTTTCTTTAGATTTTCTATTTCCATCTTTGCCTCATTTTGTGCCTTCTTTATTGCTTTTAGATATCAATATTTAGTTTCTGAAATGTTTCTTTCATTTGTTTTTTCCTTTTTTTTGGTTTTCTTTGTTTTCTTTCAAGGATTTGTTGATCTTTTCCAATTTTTTGTTTGGATTTTCTTCTATTTCTTTAAGAGAATTTTTTATATCCTCTTTTAAGGCTTCTATAATCTTCATAAACGTGTTTTTGCTGTTGTCTCCTTCTGTTTCCTCTTCATTGCTCTGTTCAGGTCTTGGTGTTGTAGAACCACCAGTTTCTTTTGGTGTTGGCTTGATGTTCTTTATATTGTTATATGTATCCTTGCACTGCCGTCTGCCCATTGCTTCACTGCTTCACTCTTTGTGAGCTCCTAGCCAGTTGTAGCTAGGGGGCGTGTGTGTCTCCTCTCTGCTCTGAACATAGGGTCTGTACAATCTCTGACTCCACTCTGGACACAGGTCTGTGTTTTGAAGGTGTCCTTCTGTGTGTGATGACTCTGCTAGCCCTGGAGGCGGACCCCAGCCATAGAAGGTCCCTCCTGCCATGTATCTATAGGGATCACTGGGGAAGGCCCCTCCTAGCTTAGCCTAGGGCCTGGCTGTTGTGCTGGAGTGTGAGGTCAGAGCCATGGGTGTGACCTCAGCCCCAGAAGGATTCTGCAGGAGGCCCAGGAGTTGGAGTCTGCTGACATCTGAGTCCTCTCTGGACAGGAGTCTGTGTTTTGAAGGCGAAGGCATCCATCCATCTCCAAGTTTTTCTTTGGCCTGTTTTTGTAGAAGCATTGTAAAGAAATAGTATTTTAAGTCAATAACTATAGTAGCCTATTCTTTAGGTAACAGAGAAGGCAAAGGAATTCCAGACTGTACAGAACTCATTGCCTGAATTATCTTGCTTACTGCTCTTAGATCTGTTACCATTCTCTATTTTCCAGATTTCTTTTTGATAACAAATATGGGAGCATTCCAAGGGCTGGTTGATTCTTCAGTATACTAAGCATTTAACTGCTCCTGTACCAGCTGTTATAAGAGCTGCAATTTCTCTTCTGTTAAAGGCCATTGATGAACCCATAAAGGCTTATCTATTAATCACTTTAAAGGTTGTTCTGTGGGTGCCTTTGAAAGATCTGCTGTTATGCCTTATTTTTATACAACCTGCATGGTTAGTGACTGTTTCTCATAATACCTTCTAATACTGTTGCCAGACACATATCTTAGTTTATGTTTCATTTCTGAGATTGGAGGAATGTTAATCTGTATATTCCATTGTTTCAGTAAGTCTCGTCCCCATAAATTCATAGCAGTGTCAGCCACATATGGCTTTAATTTTCCTCTCTGTTCTTCTGGCCCTGTACATTCAAGCCATCTTGCACTCTGTTTTACCTGGGGCAGTGTGCCAATTTTCAAAAACTAAACATTTACCTCCTAAAGGAGCCAACTGGGATGCAAAGATCTGATGAAATTATTGCTATGTCTGTCAAACCTTTAGTGATAACATCATTTATTCGTATTTTTAATTTTGGCCTTTATTTATAGAACTTTACCAAAATATTTGCTTTATGGTTTTTACTCAATTTTTTGGTTTTTTTTTCTATAGTTTTTTTTATTTTCCAGCACAATATGTTTTTTTTAGAACAGGCTTTACTTTCTTTACTTACCCTGGGAAGGTGTTTCCTCCACAATGGCTAGATGATACCGAACTGGATTTGATATGGGGCTTTTCAGAAGCAGCCTCAGGGCATTTCCCTGAGGAAACTTAGGCTCATTTCTTTGATCTAAATGATATGTAACTGAGTTAAGCAAAATATTTTACAAAAGGATTTCCTTTAGGTTTGCAGTATTTTCCAAACAGTTAAATTCCCAAAGGACATAAATGCAAAATTCACTTCCAAAGTGAATCTATGTGATTCAGATGAGGTAACAGCCATTGGGCTGTATGGCAAAGGAAACAGTCCAGGGAAGGGGAGCACACCCAGTGGAATAGAATCTTCAACAACCATGCATCTGGTAGATGATTAACATCCAAAATATGCTAAGGACTGAAAAATAGAGTCAAGAAAATTATCTAATTAAAAATAGGCTAGAGATCTGAACAGATTTCAAAAGAAATAAAAATGGCTAAGAAATATCTCAAAAAATCGTTAATAGAACCAGTTTCTTTGCAATTAGAAAGTGCAAATTAAATCTCCTTTGATATTTCATCATACACCAGTCAAAATGGCTAAATCATCTGACAAGAAATGCTAGCAGGGTTGTGGGGAACGGAGATGGCTCATTTATTGTTGATGGGATTGCAAACTGATAGAGCCACTCTGGAAATCAATGTGTAGTATTCCTGCAAAGCTAGAAGTAAAGCTACTCTATGACTCACCTATACAACTCCTTGGCCTATTGCTCAAAGGATTTGACATCCTATTCCACTTGCTCAGTCATGTTCATTCACAGACTATCCACAGTAGCTAGGAAATGGAAGCAACCTAAATGTCCTTCAACTGACAAATAAATAGTGAAAAACGTAGTACAAACACACTATAAAACACTATTAATCTGTAATTACAGGTGAAAATATAAAATGTTCAGGTAAATTGATTAAGCTAGAAAGGCTGTATTGAGTTAGGTAGTCCTGACCCAGAAAAAAATGCTGCATGTTCTCACTCATCTGCAGTTTTTAGCTCCAAATCTTCAAATGTGAGTTGCAGACACTAAGAAAGTAAAAAGGGAGTATGGATGAAAGGGAAGGAGCTCTAGGATGGAAAATAGCACAATACTGGTTCTGTGAAGCCGGAAAAGAGAAAAACAGGAGTATGGAGCAGTACAGAGGAGAAAAGGATAGAGAAAGTAGAGAAGGGGAGGAGGAAGAATAAAACTGTAGATGTTTGAAGAGTCACATTGGATCATATTTTATGTTTGTCTAAACTTGCATTTTGTGTGTGTGTTTGTGTATGTGTGAACCAACATGTAGTTCAAATGAAATTTAGCCACTTGTAGTGATAAAATTCTCCCAGCAACATCCCTAGACTACTTAGCAAAACTCCAACTACTAAGAATGAGAACCTTCCTGTTGTGTTGTTGATCAGGGGAGTCAAAGCAACTCCAAAGAGTACAAACTCAAACTTTTGCTGTTGCCCTTGATTGCCCCACAGAGTGTGAAGGTAAGTACCTGTTGCTGAAGACACATGCACTTTAGACACAGGGCTCAGAATTCAAGCTGAATCTGACCTGAAAACCTCTCAGAGTACTAGAACGTGCTATGCAAACTGCAAAAGGAGATCAATCAATAGTCCTTCCCAGTCGCTATGCCTACAGACTACAACAATTACCAACTTGGCAAAGCTATCCCTAAAAGTGCAGTATTGGCCCTTATTTCAGAACAGCAGCCAACAATTGTGTAATTTGTAATACTTTATTTCAGGACTATCAAGTTCGGTTTTGTTTAATCATTGTAGTAGTTTTAGGGAAAGGAAAGACAGTAATGTTTATTAGATGTCTCCACTCTGCTGGACTGTTTACATGCATTACCTCAATTCATCCTTGTATTGATCGAGCAAAGCTGAGGATGAATGAATAGTTCCAATTAGCAAATGAAAAAATAGGGTTAAGGAGATACAAAAATGTATCGAAAGATTTAAACTTTTTAAATGGTTTGTTTTCTATCTGGGTCTGTGCAGAAGTCCACAGTGCCTTGGAGGATAGGAGTATAAAAAGATCTGTTGAAACGTAGTGTAGTAAGTGGTTTTGAGGATCCTACACAGAGTATTGTCAATCATGATTTACTTGAGGACTGGTCCAAGGTTAAAAGTAAAGAGATGCTCAGAATGTGTCCTGAATGTGAGTTCCCCGAAGGTGGAGGTTTTGTTGGCTTGTTATCCTCTCTACTCCTGTCCCAGAAATGATAACTCTAGTCATTTGAATAGGCCCATAGCGAGTGGCACTATTAGGAGGTGTGGCCTTGTAGGAGGAAATGAGGGCGAGCTTTGGGGTTTCAGAAGCTCAAGCCAAGCCCAGTGTTACTCCCTCTTCCTGCTGCTGCCTGCTAATCCCGATGTAAAACTCTTGGCTCCTTCTCCAGCACCGTGTGTGCCTGCACGCTGCCATGCTTCCCACCATTATGATAATGGAATGTCTGAACCTGTTAGCCAGCACCAATTAAATGTTTTCCTTTGTAAGAGTTGCCATGGTCATTGAGTCTTCACAGCAGTAAAAACCCTAGCTATAGTGTGATAACTAGTGAATGTTATTTGATAAATATTCTTAATGATCAGTTGACGAACAAGTGTTAATTGAAATATAGGCATCAACAACAGGTATAACGAGAAAAGACTAGTCTGGAGAGGCTGATACCTTGATATTTTTATGTGCCTAATTTTGGGTAAGTACAGAATGTACATTTAACATATTAAAAATCATCTTTCTTTAAAAGAAATGGTTTCTGTTGATTTCTGCTATGTGGAAATGAAAAGATCTGAAATGATAGAAAAGGGTTAGGCAGATACTTAGAAACTCAAATTATGTTCTCCTTATAAATATGAGTTGACTTCAGGGGCATTTAAAGGATAAAGGGTCTTTACTGCCCTTGTTATGTATGGTAGGGCATTTAGTGTAAGAACCCTACATACTTTGTCTTTGTCTTCCAGTGACACTGGTACAGTACCTCCAGAAAGATGTCTCTTTGGGGTGATGCTAAATATTGCTGCAGTTTTAGGTAAGTAATGGAAGTGAGAGTGGTTTTAATACCCAAATGAATAGTCAAATTGCTTAGATTTTAGTTATACTTGAGAATGTGTTACTGCTAAATTATGGATTATAATATGCTCTTAAGTTAGAAAGAAAGAAAACTCCTGGTTATATTGTGGTAAGCATTACTGCCTTCTAAGAAACAAAACAAAACAAAACAAAACCCACAGGTAGAAATGTCAAACTATAGAAATGCACTTTGAAGAAATATTTGTATGATTATTTGACTTCTTGTCTAAACAGAGTTCCTAAACACAACCTAACATCCCTTGGGGCCTTAGGTTGTTGTAAATGGTTCTGGCCCAGACTTTCTGGGCCTGGATCAAAGGTTTAGTCTCACTCTTCGCCCCACTTTGCCTTAAATAATCACATACAGGCTTATATTATTTTTACGCTGATTAACCTAGGGCCCAGACATATAATTTGCTAGCTCCTTCATCTGAACTCATCCCATCTTGTTCAGTCGTACCTTTTCAGAGAGCAGCATTTCAGTTTCTTTCCTCTGTGTGTGCTAGCATCTCCTTGTTATGTCTGTGGCAGTTTTCTGGCATCTGTCCCTGCTCTGAGATGTTCCCAAGTTTTCTTACCCTGGTAGCCCCGCCCTGGCATCTGTCTCTGCTCTGAGATGTTCCCAAGTTTTCTTACCCTGGTAGCCCCGCCCTGGCATCTGTCTCTGCTCTGAGATGTTCCCAAGTTTTCTTACCCTGGTAGCCCCGCCCT
>PVIH01005453.1:46369-102847 GCA_004025045.1 Sigmodon hispidus | reverse complement strand
GCCTTTGGCCAATCAGGTTATTATTAAACCCCTAGGCAAGACAAATATTTACAACATTACCAACGTAATCCTACTACATTAGGTAGATTTCTTGAACAACTGTCTGAAATCAAGACCTGTAGGTAAAACTGACCACATCTGAATTCTTTTGTGAAAAACTGTTTAAAAGTTTAAGAGTAGAGTTGGAACTATGTTTTCACTGTTGGCTAATATTCTAATGCCATGGAATTTACTGTTATATGTTATATTCAAGCTTTTTGTGAGCCAGATTTTTATTAATTTAGATATTTTATTATATATAGTTATTTAAAATAATTTTGTCAATTCAGTATATATTATTTGCTTGCATGAAAAAGGAAATAAGGACTGGCAAGATGGCTCAAGAGGTAAAGGTATTTGCTACTGAACCTGATGACCTTGAGTTAGATCCCCAAGGAAAGAACCAGTTCCAAAAGACTGTCTAGTGATATACACACACATACACACAAAGTAAATAAATAAATGTAAAAACATTGAAAACATAAAATTAGGAAAAATAATGTATTAAAATGTTTTCTCTTTACACTCTAGATGAGAAACATGTATAAAGCATGTGTCTGTCATGTTTATTATACTCCTGAGTTGTTCGGCAATAACTCTATAGTAGAAAGCTTGATTTATCCCTTTCGTGAAACATGACCAAGTAAAGAAGGCTCTATTTTCTTGTGTAATTGACTGTTGTGCCTACATGAGCCCACCTGTGGTAACCTGAGGTAAAACAGTACAAGAATAAACTTTGTTTTTTTAACTATGCATGCCCCCTATGGATTCTACTGCTGACTTTGATGTTAATTTTAAAAATATTATGGCTTTAAGATAATAGTATTATGAGAGATTTCTTTCAGGACACATCAAATTTATTTTCTAAGTAGTTGTAGACATGAGGCCCAGGGAAGGCAAATGGATTGCTCAGGAACACGAGATTCAAATTGTTCCATGATGTGACTATAAAAGTTCTTTATAATCTACAGCAGTTTTTGTGTTCTCCTTTCAAGTTAATGTTCAAAGGACAATCTGTTTTTCTGGATAGTAGCTCACCTTTCTGAACTCTTCTCTGGTATTTTATTCCCCTGGTTACTCATTACTTCTTTGTTTTTCAAATGCTCTCTTCCCAGGTATCGCTACCATGTATGTTCGTTACAAACAAGTTCATGCACTGAATCCTGAAGAGAACCTTATCAACAAATTCAACAAAGTTGGCCTTGTACTTGGGATACTGAGTTGTTTAGGACTTTCTCTTGTTGCAAATTTCCAGGTTTGTTTTTTAAGCAAGCATGGATATTTTCCCAAAATGCTTGGTGTCTGTGGTAAAGGGAAAAGCGGAGCTGTTTATTCCATGTTGCTCTTGCCTCTTTACCTAACAGAACTAAACTGTATTTGACTATTTTAAAAGCAGCTGCTTTTACTATTAGAATAACCCATATCCAATGATCTGATCAAACAAATTCTTAGAACTGTTAATGTATTTGGGATAGTTACTACATGGCTTTATTATACTTAGTTTATTACCTTAAGATCAGAAAGAACTGAGATACATTATAAGTGACACATTGCAGATCCAAACATTGTGTTTTGTTTTCTGCATTCATTCTAATTCACATTGCCATACTAGTCCTCTTGACTTTACCATTTTGGGTCAGATCATTCACATTTGATTATACCTCCTCCTTCAACTTTGAACATTTTGAACATTCTGACTTTTACTCATGGCTTTCTTTCTGGCCCATTATCCATAGACCCAAATATCTAGTGTCACCCAAATATCCATGTGTTCCCCTTTTTCCCAATGTAAGGTCTTCACACTTAAAGTGGTGAATATTGTCACCTACCTTTTATTCCTTATTTATAATTTTGAGAGAGAATGCTTGGAGGAGTTTAGCACTGTTTTGAATGTGGTGATTATTTACTAATTCCCTTCTGAATATTTCTTAAATGCTTCTGCTTCTCAATATTTTCATTTCTTTTTCCTGCCAATTCCCCTTTTGAAGAAATTATTCATTTGTATTCACTTTTACTTTCTTTTACTTAATTCTCCATTAAAGTGTGGGGGGTTCCTGTTGTTACTTAAAGCTCCAAAGAATTTACATCAAGAAAAAAATAATTTAATGAAGTCAGATATTGAATCTGATCAAAGATCCTTTCTAATCCAATTTGTAGCCTTATTTTTGTATCGCTTTGTTTTTAATGTTGCCACTGTAATAGAATGCTGGCCCATTTTGTTGTTGTTTCTTATAAATCAGGTTTATTTAGCTCCTTTATATAAATACTTGAGCATGCTACAGACCTCAGTCCTAAGGAGATGTAGACTTCAGTGTAGACCACACTTTCTAGGAAGTCTTTGCTGGATCCTACTGCAATGTATTCTGGGTTTTCTCTTTTTGTATTCTCTAGTCTTGGAAAGCTCATTTTTTTATACTTCTTACTAGGGTCTAGTTTTTTGTTTTGTTTTATTAGTAATTTCCATTTTCCTATTTATTTTTGGTATATTGCTCATTGAATTAAGGTGCAGTGGTCTGTTCACCACTGTACCTCCAGCACCTAGAGCACTCCTTAGTGTCACTATGACATTTATACTATTGAGCCAGTGTGTCTTGCAGGCAGGTCACCTTTGTAGAATGAAGGGTTTGCAGCTGGGTTGATGTTTACAGCTCTCCCTAGTTAGCATGCAGACTACTATCAAGTACCATGAATACTACTCACTAGGTGTAAAGGCTCTAGTTAGGTAACAGCATGGTTTCTCCATGTTCAGTGAGACTTGTGGGTAGGGCCTTACTATCAGTCTGTGGAGAGCAACCAGTTGCTTTGGCAATAGCCTGAGTTGTTTGGGGATTCTCATGGGGCCCCTTTGGCCAACAACTCAATTAGATGTAACCCATTTCTGGCACTGGAGGTTCACTTCATGATAAGAGATGTTTTCTTGGTGCTTTGTCTTCCCCTGTTCTTTGACAATTCTATTTAGATTTCTTCCATATCTGTATATATCTTAAGAAACTTCCACTGTAGTAGGTCTCGATAAGACCCCTCAAATGGCTCGTGGTGCTAGTTGTCCTTCCTTACCTTCCTCTTTCTTCCTGTTTCCATTTGATTTTATATACCAACAGTTCAACTTGTAATACAGCAAATACTTTCTCTCTGTACCTTAGTTTTTGCCTATAATTCAAGGATTTTGTTAAGGACCTATGTACTGACATTGATTGAGCTATGTTTATCTTTAACTTTATCAGATACAATAATCAAGCCTTCAAACAACTAACTCACTCTCTTGCTGAGAAAAGAAATTGGTACCTTTGAGTAATCAAAATCTCTGATTTCTATACATTGAGACTCACTTATAGCAATCTTCTGAGAGATAGCAATCTACTGGGTTTGTGGATTGTACAGCTGATGTACAAGAAGGAAACTGACCCCCACCCTTCCTTTGTTTTCTTAGTCGTATGCTCCCTCTGTGCCACTTATTGGATGTCCCTATTCTGCCAAATAAAATACAAACACCATCAATTAAAAGACAAAAACAAAACAAGTAAAAAACAGTGATTCAACCAAAATTTGATTTAAAATTTGCTTGTAGAAATTTGAGACTGACAGTTGTCACTTTCAAACAGATGAAACATATGATATTAGAAATTTAATGTAAGCAAATAAGAGGAAGACATTGTAACTTATTATAATCCTGTGGAATAATCAATACAAACTAATAATAATCCCTGTGGCGTAATCAATAACAAACTAGTGACATGAAGGCCTTAAATTATATTTAATTTAAACTCTTCCCCTGATATGCTTAGCTCCCTGCTCCTTAACCTACTTGCCTTTTTCTAGTATTGCTACTATTTTGTAACTTACTGTGGAATGTTTCTGAATGCTATTTCTGAAGTTTATTATTTATTTTTGTGTACTTTCACTGGAATATAAACTATCAGGTCTGGGTGTCTGTTTCATTCATTTGCATATTATGTCTTTAAAAAGGCATGTGGTTTCACTATAATCTTGGAGAGCTTTGGGGAAGTGATTTGTGAGATCTGCAGAGCTTCTCCACTCAGCGAATGCCCTATTGAATTATGTGGCTTGTACTTTTCAATGATTGTTGTTGATGTGTTCCAAGTTTCTCTCACTGACTGACTTCATTTTTCTGTCTCTCAGAAATCAACACTATTTGTTGCACATGTATGTGGAGCTGTACTTGCCTTTAGTATGGGATCATTATACATGTTTGTTCAGACCATTCTTTCCTACCAAATGCAACCCAAAATTCACAGCAAGCAAGTCTTCTGGATCAGACTGCTGTTGGTTATCTGGTGTGGAGTAAGCGCACTGAGCAGTATCCTTTGTTGTAAAGTGTAGTTTACTATTCATATTCAGGAGGCTAGAAGGACAAAACAAGTGAGGACTACAGATGCCAGTTTGTTAATTTTGGTATTTTTTAGATTTGTGTGTGTGAGTTTTTACCTACGTGTATGTATGTGTACCATGTGCATACCTAGTAACCACCAGTATCAAAAGAGAGTGTCACATACCATGGAATTGAACTTATGGATGGTTGTGAGATACCTTATAGGTGCTGGGAATTGGACCTCTGTCCTCTGCAATAGCAACATGTGCTTTTAACTGCTCCGGCATTATTCTAGCACTCTGCTCCTTTAAATCACTGTAGGCTAAAGAACATTGTACATTTGTACATGAAAATCAGAAAGAAGTTAAGTAATGGAGCCAGGAACAAAAATAATGTTTAGCATAGTTATGTTATACTTACTACAGAAAATTATTCACTGGAAACTATGGTAGCTGCTAGATTTTGATTAAGGAAGAAAGCATGGTGATGTAAACCATTTTCTGTTGGTCGTCTGGATAGATCTTTAGTTTTAATATTGCCATATGACATTATTTCTTTAAAGAAATAGGATTGAATCATAACAACAAGTATGTAAGCTAGTGTTTAAAGTGACTTGTTGTTAGGATTTACAGCTTTAAACCTTCAGTTCTCTGAGATTCTTCCTTAACTTTTTTATAGTGATGACTTGCTCATCAATTTTGTACAGTAGTGATTTTGGTGCTGATGTAGTACAGAAACTACACTGGAACCCTGAGGACAAAGTAAGAGCTTAAAGTCTATAAAGCACATGAATGTGTGTGTGTAATTTTCTAAGAATTTATTTTCATTTTAAATTTATTTTTATCTGTGTGTATGTGTACGTTGTGTTTACATGGATGCCTACACAGGCTGTTAGAGGACATTGGATCCCTTGAAACTACATTTACATGCAAATATGAATTTTGGGGGAACCAAAGTTGCTTCCTCTGGAAGAGTAGCAAACACTCTTTAACAGTTGAACCCTCTCTAACCCTGTATCATATATGTTATAAGTTAGTAAACAAACTCAAAAATAGTAGTATAGTATGTGTTCTTGAACTTTTGCTAGTGTCATTTTATGAATTTTATGCAGATACATACACACTCATGCACACTTTGTGTGTGTATGTGTATGCCTGAAAGCTAAAGGAACATCTCGGATGTTATTCCTCACTGGCCCATAGCTTGCTGATGTGGCTGTGTTGTGTGTCCATCAAGCTCCAACAATCTACTTGGTTTCAACTCTCCAGTTCTAGGGTCAGAAGCATGCACCATTATACTTGTTTGTTGTGTGGTTGGGGAGAGATGAAGGTCCTCATGTTTGTACAACAAACACTTTACTGAGCATCTCCCCAGATTTCCTCCAAAAATCCTTTTTGAAGATATACAGTGTTAGCAATTAAACCAAGAGTCTTGTACAAGCTAGGTACAACTTGTGTTCTTGCTGGAGAACTCTGATATACTTTAATTTCACTCTATGGTCTAGCTGACTTTAAATTTGTGGTCTTCCCTCCGCTTCCTAAGTGAAAGGATTCATGATTTATGAATCTTATGGTTCAGGGGAAAGAAGTAGCTCCTTAGTTGTACATCGTGGACTCTGTTTGTCTTAGTTATTTAGTGGAAATTACATTTGTTCTAAGTGAAACTCGGACATGTAGTATAGTTTGCAAGGTGTATTCCTAATAGCTATTTCCATTTGCAAACACATTCAAAAGTCAAAGGCTGATTTTCAGAAGGTAGATTGGTCTATAAGAATTTGATGTTGCTTAATGTGAGAAATGCTACAGGCTATTTGAATAAACCTTCACAAAACTGTTCTGTTTTTCCTCTTCGACTCAAGGGCTATGTGCTTCACATGCTCTGTACTGCTGCAGAATGGTCTATGTCATTTTCCTTTTTTGGATTTTTCCTGACTTACATTCGTGATTTTCAGGTAATACTTTGAATTTTTTTCAGTAAAACTTCATGTGAAATAACAAAATATTTCATTGGTCAATTCCCTATTCTTAATGAAAATTACCAAGTTAAAAATCTTGCACCAGAGACAGTGATAGAAGAGTAATTTCTGTTGAAATTGTTTCTGGGTTTGAAGATGTAGTGTGTGGCAATTAAATTTCAACCTTGATAACAGAATTGTAAAGCATATCTGAAGAAATTTGTTAGACTACCATAATCTCTAGTGCATTCACATAGGCCCAATCCTAACGTAGTTTCACAGAAAACCTGCAAAAGAAACACAGGAAATTTACTGAGGCAGGAAGGTGATTTTCTTATTTCACTTGGTGCTCAGAATGATGTCTGGGACAGTGACTTTCTTTTCCCCATTAGATTAGTCTTTATCTCTGATTGCATGGGGGAACCTGTGGAGCATAGTGAAGAGATAGTCTCTCATAAGGACCAAACTTTGCTACATAATTTTCTTTTCTGTTCCAGAAAATTACCTTACGGGTGGAAGCCAATTTACATGGATTAACCCTCTATGACACTGCTCCTTGCCCTGTTACCAATGAAAGAACACCACTGCTTTCCAGGGACTTTTAATGATGCGATAAAATACTTCTGTGATAATTATGATTCTCAGGGATTTGAGAAAGATGTACAAACGTTTGAAAATTTGAATCAGTTAATCAAGGGTAACAGTGACATTAGTGAAAGATGATAATCAGGAGAAATGTAATAAGCCATTTGGTAAGTTTTTCTTAAAGAATGCCATTAAGAAAATTATCTAAAAACATTTATGCCTAGACTTTTCTTTTTAATCTCAGAGAATAAAACCAAAGGATAATAACCATTGTAGTGTTTCCTCCTTTATCAAAGAAAAACAGGCTGAAGCACACCAAGTTGTCTGTATAACTGGCCTTAAATATTTTGTAAGTCATTTTAAAAGTGTCTTTTGTTAGGAACACTTTTATGAGAGACATTTTCATGACCCATAATAATCAGTATTAGTCAGCAGATTAATTATAATCGGGGTTTGAAATTGAAGTTTTACCTTATTAACATTTCTTATAGTATTTGAAAATGTATTGTTGCTTCTGTTGTTGTATAATCCCCTCTGTAAATAGGATCTGGCCTGAATTCACCCGAGTTCTTTGATGGATTAAATTTCACACAAAATTCAAGGTATTTATTTGATTCTGAACACATGAGGACTAGCAGATGTATCATATGTGCTCTCAGTAATTTTATAAAACCTGGTCTCTGAGATTAGATTTATAATTACCAGTGAAAGAAAGAGATATCTGTTGCAAATATCAATCATCTTGCTTTATAAAAATAAAGACTAATGGTTGATGACATTGCCAGCCTGGAAACCTGAATTCAGTATGTGGAAAGAAAAGACTCTACCAGTTATCCTGTGACTTCCATATGCATATGCAATACACAATAAATAAATGAATGTGACGAGATCATTTATAAATTAAAGTTGATGTTCCTAAATAAGATCTCAAAGTCTGTAAACAAAAGTAGATATGATTAATAACAAATACGTGTCACTCTACACTACAGCTAGGAGCTTCTTTGCTTTTTATTTATAGAAAATTGTAATTATTAGTAAAAGTAGTTTTGAGTAAATATTTAGCCTTTTGACTGGAATTTGATCTTTTTTGAATCTAGATCTGGAGACAAGCCAAAATAAAAAACTTAACTCTTAAGATAATAGAGATATATGAATCTTTTTCTCTCATTATGCAAATAATTGTAAGGTTTTTATTTATTCTTCGGTGTGGGTTAAGGATACTTTCTAGATTCCCACTAAGATTGAAAAGGAGGAAATAGTTGACCTAGAAAGTGCCCAGAGTCTAACTAGCTTATAGAGGAATCTTTGTTGAGTACCCAACACCATCTATATTTTTAGAAGAGATGGAGCTGAGACAAAAAGAAAAGATAGTGAGAAAAAGTGTTAAATGTATCAAGGAAAGTGCTTATATGGTAGAACTGTGGACTTCAATTATAAATTGTTAAATACAAAAAATCATTAACTGTCTGTGAAGAAATTTCTTAGACTATTAGAGAAATAGAGTATGTACCTGTGCTAAGCAACAGTGAGCAAGGGAGACATTTCAGTAAACTTTGATTGGTTGCTACTAGAACAAATTGCATACAAATCATGAAAATCTATGAATGCTGTTGAAAAATATGCTGTAACCATGCATGTAAAGTAACTTTCCATGTGGTTTCTCTCTGCAAGTAAGTCAAGTTATGAAGTATCCGTGGTGTGATGAGAAGGAAAGCAATAGAGTGAAAATTTGTGAAGGTAAATATGGGGGGGGTAGTTAAGAGGAAAACATAGACTTAGAATTACCTCCTTTCAGACTATTAACCTTAGAGATATAGTTCATACAATAAATAAATTATTCTAAGGTGGAAACTTATTTGATACTATTTAAATTCTACTAGTTAACATTTACCCTTTGAAGTAACAAAGACTGAAAACATGAATGAGTTTAAGGAAGGAATGTAAGTTGTTTTCTAACCTAAGGCTGAAGTGATGATAGACAGTGGCTCTCTTCCTCAGTATATCATTGCTGCTAGGACTAACAAATACAAGTATGGATTAACAAATATTTTTCTTTAACCTCCCTTTGTGTGTGTGTGTGTGTGTGTGTGTGTGTGTGTGTGTGTGTGTGTGTGCGCGCGCGTGTCTTATTTCCATTTGTCTTGGATACACAGACAGACTACATTCTGTAGCTACCTCATGGTTTTATGTAAACATAGGATTGCATTATAGAAAGTTTAATGATTGTATTTTATATTTAGATATTTAAAAATTGAGAATTCTCTTTCCTTGTTTTGTGTTTATTGGATATTGTTGACAACATTGTAAAAGATGACAGAATCAGAAG
Organism: Sigmodon hispidus; assembly: GCA_004025045.1. NCBI lineage: Eukaryota > Metazoa > Chordata > Mammalia > Rodentia > Cricetidae > Sigmodon > Sigmodon hispidus. The sequence continues at coordinate 93,613 of PVIH01005453.1, read as the reverse complement.
GTAGAATTAGCCTAAATTGCTTTACTTTTCCTCTCTTTTTAGATTATTTTATAATTGCATCTTCTCTCCCTTCCTCCTGCCAAACTATGCCATATACTCCTCATTATTTTCTTTCAAATTTGTGGCCTCCTTTTCTCATTAATTGTTGTTCAAAGCCTGTGTGTGTGCATGTGTTCATTCCTAAATCTGTAAGAATAACCTGCTTTTTGTATATAACATTATTTTTAATGTATCTGTTCAGGACTGACCATTTGGTATTGAGTAACCAGTTCATGTGATTTTCTCTAGGGAAAACCATGTCTCACATTTTCAGCAAATTTACTTTTGATTAAACTACAGAAAAATTCAACTTGACATTTAATATTATTTAGGGCATTAATATTTATAATAAGGCTATGTTGTATGTTTCTTGAATGTTGTCATATAGGTGTTTCATCAGTGTATAAAGACAAACTTTTTTTTTTTTTTTAATCTCTTCTACAGTGACCAGTACAGGCTTACTACAAAGTGAAAGGTCAGAAATGTTGGCTTATAAGTACTAAGGAATTCCCGTCATGTACATATTGCCACTTTGCAAGGTACACTCATTTATTAGGAAAAAATAATGTAGAATAGACAAAAAATCTCAGACTTTTTGAGACAGATTCTTTCAGTGTATTCCAGCCTGTTGTTAAACTCAGCCTAGGCTGGACTCAAACTCAGGATTTCCTTAATCTCCCAGTTGATGGGATGATTGGCTTGTACTGCCATGCTAGTGTGTTAAGATTCTTTAAGCATCTGTATCCAATACAGGTCTTGTTAACTGACTAAAAAGAAAAAACTGTCTTGGGTACTTAATGCCAAAGACACAGTGGAATACAAAGAAAGCTGCCTGGGTATTCTAAATTTTGCAATAGTGATACAGTGCACAGAGAAATTTATTGTTTAGAAAGCTGACAGATGACCTGAAAATCACAAAGAATCCAATAGTCTCACCAGGGCACAAAGGAAACCCATAGTACTCACATAGTAGTAAGAGAAGCCTGATATAGTAATGACAGAATAAGGTGAGTCCATCTACTGTAGCAACAGAGGCCAACCCCTCTGCACCTGCAGTCAGATTGCTTCTGATCTCACACATTGGAGCTTGACAATAGAAGGACATGCTGTTTTCTGGAGGAAACAATTGGTCTTTTTTATATTTATGTCATTTGTAGAAAATACCTGACATAATTTTTTTTTAAAAAAAGCAAGACATGTGAAAGAGCAGCAAATATTGATCTAAAGAGGAATAGGAGAAGAAGCAAACTATTAGATATTAATAAAATGGTAAAAGTATTGAGGAAAGTAAGTATAAAGGCATACAAAATTGTAGCTTAGACATGGAAAATGAAAATGCAGTCTAAACCTGAATATTATCTGACACAAGAATGATCAATAAACTTTAAGACGGAAGAGTTGAAAATATATAAAGTAATTATCACAAAGGAAAAGTAGTGAAAATAAAAATGCAGTACCTGGGATTTGAAGGTCAAATCAAAAATATGTTACCATCTTTAAGATATAAGAAGAAGAAATGGAAAGAATGATACATAAAAGGTTTTCTATAGCTGTTAACTAGGGACTTAGTTGAAATTGATGGGAATTGATAGACATAATTTTTCTGGCTAACACTACATCAGATTCTCCTCATCAGATCCAATGGTCAGTGCCCTTAAAGAAGATAGGCAAATACAAGTAGAAAAAAAGAAGGTCATGTGAATGAAGATGGAGGCAGAAATTGGAAAGACAGCTGCCAGCCAAGGAGTACCTAGTGCCTAGATGGTAGGAGGAGAAGGAATATCTTCTATAATGCTTTCAAAGGACACCTTGTAAGTTTACTCTAAGAAACTACTCTTAGAGAAGTTTTTATGTTTTAAGCCCCTTATTTTATGGCAGCTTATCATGGGACCTTACTAAGCAAACCCATCAAATTAAAAAGGGAAAACAAATTACTAATATCAAAAAATCAAAAGAGGTAGGCTTCCCCAGAAGAACACAACCTATAAGTATATAAGACATGTAAAGGTCACTTAGAACCAAACCATAAGTGCTACATAGTTAGTAAAGCAATGGCTAACTGCATGCTGGAAAATCCACAGTGCCAGATGCCTTTGAAGGTATGAAAGATTCATGGAGAATCATTGGTCTTCAGTCCACATTAGAAGTTTCAGTCTTCATCTTTGTTTTGGGGCTTTCTGCCAAAAGACACTACTCACTGAGAGACATCCCATTAAATTTAACAATCAGGATTAATCTTAGAGAATATGGTGGTTTGAAAGAAAATGGCCCCCAAAGGGAGTGGCACTATTAGGAGGTGTGGCCTTGTTGGGGTAGGTGTAATCTTATTAGAGGAAATGTGTCACTGGAGAGGTAGGCTTTTAGGGCTCATATGGTCAAGCCATGTGCAATAATACAGTTCACTTCCTGTGCCTGCACAAGCCGTAGAACTCATAGCTACCTCTCCACCATGATGTGTTCCTTTAGGTCTCTACGTCGTCCCCCCCATTGTGATAATAGACTGAACCTCTGAACTGTAACATACCCAATTAAGCGTTTTTCTTTGTAAGAGCTGTTGTGGTCATGTCTCTTCACAGAAACAGAATCTTTAACTAAGACAAGGGACATTATCACATAGACTGTTTACATTAAAGATATGTAATGAATATCTTTATACCAATAGATGAGTGATGTAGATGAATTGAACAAATGCCCTTTGAGACACAATTTGTCAGAGACACAGTATGCAGAAGAAAATAGATCTAAAATGTCTACATTCTAAAATACTGAATTGGTAATCATAAAACTTGGTAAAAAGAAAATTTTTATTGTTGCACAGAGAATTCTTTCAAATATTTAGGTTACAAGTAATATTAAACTGTACATAGGCACTTTTAAAAAACACAGTCAACTGTGATCTAAACATATTCAATGAAAAGTACCAGAATTCCACAATTGGTAAGAATTTTGTTTTTTACTATTATGAGTCACTTGATGAAATCTTGTAACATTTCACCTGACATATAAATCATCCTCCCCTGCCCCCATCCTGAATTATGTTGTATGAGGTTTCTGACCCAGATTTTTCTAGCCTATCCCTGAGATTCAGACCCACTCGCAGCCCCACTGCTGATTGGCAAAAAAATAATCACACAAAGGCTTATATCAATTTTATACTGATCAACCCAGGGCTCAGGCATATAACTTGCTAACTAATTACTCTTAAACTAACCCATGATTCTTATCCTGTTCAGCCATGCAGCTCAGTACTTTGGCTCAGCAGCATTTCAACTTCTTTCCTCCCATCTCCCGCATCTCTGCTCTGCTCTCTCTGTTTTCCCAGTCTGGTAGCCCCACCCACACCTTTTATCTGTCTTCAGCCAATAAGTGTTTTTATTAAATCAGTAGGCAGGACAGTTATTTACAGTGTAACACTATAACATATAACAATGTAACACTACAGAATGATGCTTTATATTTTATCTTTTTGTGACTGTCTTATTTGTCAAATGTAATCCTTGTGATTGAGGAACCCTTTATTGCATGTGGCTCAAAACCACAAGTGCAATAGTACTACATAGCAATTTATATATATTAAAGAAAAGCCTTAAATTAAAGTTCATGACTTAGGAAAGAAAAAAATGATATGCTGAGGTTGGTAGGAAGAAGCCTATTCATAATATTGTGAAGAAAATCACGGCAGTTTTGATTTTACTTTAGGCTAAAAGTTATAGCTGTGGTGCATGGCTTTAAGTAGAAGAGGCTATAAATTTGTGTACATAGTAGATAATAAAACATAGTATATATAAGGTACAGAATTGTTTTTAGATATCCTGTGGAGATCTTGGAATGTATCCCTAAAAGATTAACTAATTAAAAGGTAAAGGTAGCTTTTGTTTTATTCTTTTGTGTTCTCCTTTATCTTAAACTTTTTGTTTTCAAATAATTATGCACACTGTGGAAGTTCTCAACCAATGTGGAATCCCACTTACTTTTCACCTGTTTTTTTCCCCAGTTGTTATGTTTTATGTTAACTATGTATCTTAGTTATGGTTTCTATTGCTGTGAAGAGACATCATAACCATGGCAACTCTTATAAAGGAGAACATTTAATAGTAGTGGCTCTCTTACAGTTCAGCAGTTTAGTTCATTATTGTCAGGGCAGGAAGCAAGGCAACATGCAGAGAGACTTAGTGCTAGAGAAGAAGCTGAGAATTTTTACATCTTGACTCACAGAAAACAGGAAATGGTCTGAGATACTGGGTGTGGTTTGAGTATATATGAGACTTCAAAGCATGCCTGCACAGTGACACACTTCTCCAACACGCCTACTCCACCAGTGTCACACCCCTAATAGTGTTATTGGCAGTGGTCCACTTTGGGGGCAATTTTTCTTCAAACCACCATACAGTGGTAAAATATTAGAATTAAGAAATTGCCAGTGACAATATAATTTTACCTAGGTTACACATTCCTATATTTTTCATTTATGTGAATTTATGATTCTGTGACATTTTATTTCATGTGTATAATTGTTTGATCACATTTAAGATTCAGATAACAAGTACACATTTAGTTTTGTTTTAAATTGTCAGAGTGGTTTCCTGAATGCTATGATGATACCATTTTACATTTCCACAGCTATCAAGTTTCTCTGTATCCTCAAATGCCTTTGATGACATTGGCAATTTTTAATGTTAGATGTTTTGGATTGTTCTGCAATGTTCTCTAGTCTTGAATTTAGCTAGCATTTTCCTCATGAATAAAAGAGAATAACTATTTTCCATTTATTCTACTGTTCATGGTGTTTTTTCTTCAGTTGCGTTTTGCCTATAGTATATTGGGATTTTACTGTTTCTACTGACATTTGCAGTTATATACAATGACAAAATCTATTATAATTTTTTTCTTTGCTTAGTTATCAGCCACATTGTCTTTGTCATATGAATTTAAAATTATATCAGAGATGTTTTAGAGCAGCCTGTTCTACATAGACCATGTTCCAGGGCAGCCTGGTCTACATAGTAAAACTCTGTCTTATGGAGAAAAAAAAATATATGACCACCAACAAAAAAGCTATGATGGGGCCATAGGTGTGGCTCTACCATGACTACTTCTATTTGATATCTCTTTTGGTTTTTTATTTAGTAGATTTGAGACAATGTCCTATTCTTCGCAAGTTGCCTGAAATTCACAGGTAGCCTATGCTGCCCACTCCTCTTACAGCAGTAGAGTTACAGATGTAAATGGCCATGCTTTTACATGTTTAAACAATCTTTATGATTGTATGTCAGGCACTTTATATAATCAGCCTCTGAGATGTAAACTTAACATCTCAATTTTTTCTAAATGTGTGCCTTTTGATAGACACTTTGGGGATTTGCTAACTTTTTTTTTCTATGAAATCGATTGTTTTTTTATTATGAATAAAGTCACATTTTCCATCCGTGTATATCCTTGTTCAGGATCCCTTCCCCTCCAAGCCCCTCCAGTCACTCTCTCTTCTCCACATCTCTCCATCTCCTCCTCAGCAAGGGCAGGAGGAACCAAGGTCCCAATATTACTCAGTTCAGCATCCAGTCCTGGCAGAACCAGTTTCCTCACTGCAACATCAAGACTGAGTCAGGTGTTCCTCTGGAGGGAGTAGGATCTAAAGTGCCAGTCCAAGGTGTTTCAGATCCCAAGCTGTTCAGTGGTTGTGCATTGCAGCTTGGATATGCTTTACTTTTTGCTTTTTTGTTTAGAGTCCACTAATGAGTTAATACATCCCCTGCTTATATTTCTACATTTGTGATACCTCGCTCAGGAGGATATTCTCCAAATACATCCATTTGCCTGTGAATTTTAGGATATCATTTTTTCTTAACTGCTGAGTAGTACTCCACTGTGTAGATGTACCACAGTTTGTTAATCCATTCTTCAGTTGAGGGGCATCTAGGTTGTTTCCAGGTTGTTGCTACTATGAATAATGCTGCTATGAACATTGTTGAGCTAATGCCTTTGTAGTGTGACTGTGCATCTTTAGAATATACACCCAGAAGTGGTATTGCTGGGTGTATATTCTACCTTGGGGAGATTGATTCTCAATTTTCTGAGAAACCACCATATTGCATTCCAAAGTGACTGAACAAGCTTACACTCCCACTAGCAATGGAGGAGTGTTCCCCTTGCTCCGCATCCTCTCCAGCATAGACTGTCCTCTGTGTCTTTTATCTTAGCCAATCTACCAGGTGTCAGGTGGTATCTCAAAGTTGTTTTGATTTGTATTTCTCTGATGGCTAAAGATGACGAGCACTTTTTCAGATGCCTTTCAGCCATTCGTAATTCTTCTGCTGAGAATTCCCTTTTTAGTTCTGAACTTCACTTTTTGATTGGGTTATTCAAGGTTTTGGGCTCTAGATTCTTGAGTTCTTTATATATCTTAGAGATCAGTCCTCTATCACCTGTAGGGTTGGTGAAGATCTTTTCCCATTCTGTAGGCTGTTGTTTTGTCCTATTGACTGTGTCTTTGACTTTACAGAAGCTTCTCCGTTTCAGGAGGTCCCACTTATTGATTGTTGTTCTTAGTGTCTATGCCATTGGTGTTATATTTAGGAAGTGGTCGCTTGTGCCAATTCGTTGGAGGATATTTCGCACTTTCTTTTCTATCAAGTTCAGTGTGTCTGGGTTTATGTTGAGGTCTTTGATCCACTTAGATTTGAGTTTTGAGTAGGGTGACAGGCTCGTATCTATTTGCATTTTTCTACACACTACCAACCAGCTATGCCAACACCATTTGTTAAAGATACTATCTTTTTTCCATTGAATATTTTGGGCCTCTTTGTCAAAGATCAGTGTTCATAGGTTTTTGGGTTAATGCCCAGATTCTCAATTCGATTTTGTTGATCCTCAAGTCTGTTTTAATGCCAGTACCAGGCTGTTTTTATTACTATAGCTCTATAGTATAACTTGAAGTCAGGGATGGTGATACCTCCTGAGGTTCTTTTGTTGAGTAAAATTGTTTTGGCAGTCCTGAATTTCCTGTTATTCCATATGAAATTGAGTATTGTTCTTTCAAGGTCCAAAAAATATTGTGTTGGGATTTTGATGGGCAGTGCATTGAATCTGTAGATTGCATTTGGTAGAAATGCCATTTTTACTATGTTGATCCTACCTATCCAGGAACATGGGAGAGCTTACCATTTTCTGATATCCTCTTCAATTTCTTTCTTCAGTGACTTCAAATTTTTGTCAAATAGATCTTTGACAAATACTTCTTTGGTTATAGTTACTCCAAGGTACTTAATGCTATTTGCAGCAATTATGAATGGTGATGTTTCCCTTATTCCTTTTTCAGCCCTTTTATCTTTAGTGTATAGGTGAGCTAATAATTTGTTTGAGTTAATCTTGTATCCTGCTACATTGCTAAAGGTGTTTATCAGCTGTAGAAGTTCCCTGGTAGATTTTTGTGCATCAGTTATGTATACAATTATATCATCTGCAAATAGAAATAGTTTCACTTCATCTTTTCCACTTTGTATCCCCTTAATCTCCTTTTGTTCTCTTATTGCTTTACCTAAGAACTTCGAGAACTATATTGTATAAATAAGGAGAGAGAGGACATCCTTGTCTAGTTCCTGATTTTAGTGGGATTACTTTGAGTTTTTTTTCCCTTATGTTTGATGGCAGCTGTCAGCTTCTTGTGAATTGCCTTTATTATATTGAGAAATTTTCACTGTAGTCCTGATCTCTCCAGGGCTTTTATCATAAGGGAGTGTTGGATTTTGTTAAAAGCTTTTTCAGCATCTAAGGATATGATCATGTGGGGTTTTTTTTCCTTTAGTCTGTTTATATAATTTTTTTTTTGTATGTTGAACCATCCCCTGCATTACAGGGAAGAACTCTACTTGGTCATGGTAGATGATATTTTTTATACGGTTTGCCAAAATTTTGTTGAGAATTTTAGCATCAATTATCATGAGAGAAATTGGTCTGTGATTCTCCTTCTTTGTTGTGTCTTTGAGTGGCTTGGGGATTAGAGTAATTGTGGCCTCATAAAAGGAATTTGGCCATATTCCTTCAGTTTCTACTGTGTGAAATAGTTTGAGGAGTAATGGTAGTAATTCTTCTTTGAATGTCTGGTAGAAATCTTCACTGAAACCATTTGGATCTGGGTTTTTTTTACTTGGGAGGGTTTTAAAGACAGCTTCAGTTTCCTTTAAGGTTATAGGTCTGTTTAGGTAATTAATCTGATCTTCATTTAATTTTGGTAAATAGTACCTGTCCAAAAACCTGTCCACTTCTTCTAGACTTTCCATTTTTTGTGGATTATAGATTTTCAAAGTATGACCTCATAATTCTCTGGATTTCCTGGGGATCTGTTGTTATGTCCCACTTTTCATTTCTATTTTGTTGATTTGGATACTTTCTCTCTGCTGCTTGATTAGTTTCTATAAGGGCTTATCTATCTTCTTGACTTTCTCAAAGAACCAACTCTGTGATTCATTTATTCTTTGTGTTATTCTTTTTGTTTCAATTGTATTGATTTCAGCTCTAAATTTGATTATCTCCCTCCAAAAACCTGTCCACTTCTTCTAGACTTTCCATTTTTTGTGGATTATAGATTTTCAAAGTATGACCTCATAATTCTCTGGATTTCCTGGGGGTCTGTTGTTATGTCCCACTTTTCATTTCTATTTTGTTGATTTGGATACTTTCTCTCTGCTGTTTGATTAGTTTCTATAAGGGCTTATCTATCTTCTTGACTTTCTCAAAGAACCAACTCTGTGATTCATTTATTCTTTGTGTTATTCTTTTTGTTTCAATTGTATTGATTTCAGCTCTAAGTTTGATTATCTCCCTCCATCTACTCTTTCTAGGTGAGTTTGCTTCTAATTATTCTAAGGTTTTACCTGTACTGTTAGTTCTCTAGTGTGGGATTTCTCTAGGTTTTTCATATAGGCATCTAGCACTACGAATTTTTCTCTTAAGACTGCTTTCATTGTGTCCCACAAGTTTTGGTACATTGTGGATTCATTTTCATTCTAGGAAGACTTTGATTTTTTTCTTAATTTCTTCCTTGACCCAGAGATGGTTCAGCTGAGTGATGTTTAGTTTCCATGAGTTAGTAGGCTTTCTGTGATTTTTGATGTTGTGGAACTCTAACTTTAGGCCCTGGTGGTCCAATATGTTACAAGGGATTACTTCCACTTTTTTATTTGTTGATATTTGTTTTATGACCAATTATGTGGTCAATTTTAGAGAAAGTTCCATGAGGTGCTGAGAAATATCTTTGCATTTGGGTGGAAGCTTCTGTAAATATCTATTAAATCCATTTGCATCAAAACCTCTGTTAGACTCCTTATTCTCTGTTGAGTCTCTGTCTGGTTGACCTATCCAGGGGTGAAAGTGGGGTATTGAGAGTGTTATTATTCAGTGTAAGAGTTGATGTGGGATTTGAGCTTTAATATTTTTTCTTTTACATAGATAGGTACCCTTATATTAGGAGCATAAATATTCAGGATTGAAATCTCATCTTGACCAATTTTTCCTCAGGTGAATAAGTAATGCCCATCCTGGTCTCTTTTAATTGATTTTCGTTTGAAGTCTACTTTGTTAGATATTAGGATGGCAACACCAGCTTATTTGATTCAAAATCTTTTCCCAACCCTTTAATCTGAGCCTGTGTCTGCCTTTGTGGTTGAGGTGTGCTTCTTGTATGCATCAGCAGGATGGCTTCTGTTTTTTTATCCATCTTGTTAGTGTGTGTCTCTTTGTAGGTGAGTTGTGTTCATTGATTTTAAGGAATATTAGTGACCACTAATTGGTATTTCCTACTATTTTTGGTGGTATTTTGTATGTAATTCCTTTCTCTGAGCCGTTCCTCTGTGGGATTATTGAATGTTTGTTATTTCTTGGGTGTATCTGTGATCTTTATGTTGGAGTTTTTCCTCTAATGCTTTTTGTCGTGCTGCATTGGTAGATAGGTATTGTTTCATTCTGACTTTGTCATGAAGTATCTTGTTTACACCATCTACAGTGATTGATCATTTTGCTGGGTATAATAGTCTAGGTTGGCATCCATGGTCTTTTAGTGTCTGTATAACTTCAGCTCAAGCCCTTCTTGCTTTCATCGTTTCCATTGAATAGTCAGGTGTTATTCTGATGGGTCTGCCTTTATAAGTAAGTTGGCTCTTTTCTTTTGCAGCTCTTAAAATTTTCTCTTTGTTCAGTATGTTTTGTGGCCTTATTATTATGTGGCAAGTGGACTTTTTTGGGGGGACATATCTATTTGCTGTTCTGTAAGCTTCTTGTATCTTTATAGACATTTACTTCTTTAAGTTAGGAAAGTTTTCTTTTATACTTTTATTGAATACATTATCTGTGCCTTTGAACTGGTATTCTTCTCCTTCTTCTATTCCTATTATTCTCAAGTTAGGTCTTTTCAGGTGTCCCAGATATCCTGAACATTTTGTGTTATGGCTTTTTTGGTTTTAGTATTTTCTTTGACTGATATATCTATTTGAGCTACTGAGTCTTCCACTCCAGAAATTTTCTCTTCCATCTCTTGGATTCTGTTTGTTACGCTTGTCTCTGTAGTTCCAGCTCTTCAGATTTTATATTTCCAACTTTGCCTCATTTTGTGCCTTCTTTATTGCTTTTATTTTAGTTTTTAGTTCCTGGAATGTTTCTTTCATTTTTTGGTTTACCCTTTCTTGATTTTCTTTTAAGGATTTGTTCAACTCTTCTAATTTTTTGTTTCTATTTTCTTCTATTTCCTTAAGGGAATTTTTTATATCCTCTTTGAAGGCTTCTATAATCTTCATAAAGATGTTTTACTGTTTTTTCCTTCTCTTTCCTCTTCATTGCTCTGTTCAGGTATTGTAGTTGTAGAACCACCAGTTTCTTCTGGTGTTGCCTTGTTGTTCTTTATATTATTATATGTATTTTTTCACTGGTCTGCCCATTGCTTTAGTGGTTCACGATTAGGCAGTTCCTAGTTAGTTGTGGCAAGAGGGCTTGTGTGTCTCCTATCTTTTCTGAGCAAGGGGTCTGCTCGATCTCTGACTCTGCTCTGGACAGGGATCTGAATTTCAAAGCCTCAGTCCTTCTCTGATGATACAGTTCGCCCTGTCGGCGAGGCCTGGCCATACACTGTCCCCTCTTTTAGGTGTGGCTTGAGGAGCCCCTCACAGCCAAACCCTATTCCTGTCTGCCAAGGAGAGTCTGAGATCAGACTCTAGAGTCACCCTGGTCCAGTAGAGTGACTTTCTGGAGGTGCAGGAATCTGCTCACCTCAGGAAATGGTCTGAATTTCAAAGCCTCAGTCCTTTACTGATGCAGTTGGAGGCAGGGCCATCTGTGCAATGTCCCCTCTTTTAGGTGTGACTGGAGGAGCCTTTCACAGCCAAACCCTAGTCCTGTCTGCTAGGGAGAGTCTGAGATCAGACTCTAGAGATTGACCCTGGTTCCAAAGAGCAACTCTCTGGACAGGTGATCAGGCGCCGGAATCTGCTCACCCCTGGACAGGGTCTGAATTTCAAAGTTCTCAGTCCTTCTCTGGTGATGCAGTTGGAGTGAAGATTTGCTAACATTTAAAATGAGGCACTGCACCCAACCTTTTCAGCAGCCAGATCCCTCCCCTACTTTCTTAAGTGTTTATCTGAGTCTCCCATGCCTTCTCCCCAGCCCAACAAATCTAGCCTGACTGCCCCTACATATAGTGTATTGGCCTACATTTGGCACAACCTGCTTGAACAACAACATACCTCTAAGTATGTATCTACCCGTACCTACCTGCACTACCTATCATCACCCACATATCTTTTTTACCCTCCACCTAACATACATTCAGCTAAATCTGTAATATTATCCTCTATGGCCTAGGCACATGAGTCTCCCTGACCGCCCCCCCCACACACACACTTTTTCTAGCCCCGGTCCCACAGCCAGTATTGTACTCTAGCCATGCCTTCCCTGCCTATGCCACAACCTGCCTCAGGATTTCTGCCAGAACCCTCCTTACCTATTCTCCAATCCACAGACTCCTATCATACTACATCTGACCTTTCTACCTAGCCAGGTCTACCCTCATACCCCACTCTAGGTTTCGACCAAAGGTCCATCCTGAATTCCAGCTCAGTTCTTGCTGTCTACCTAACTCCATTCCACCCAAGTCATTTCCAGTCTCAAGGCCCAACCTGCCCACACAATCAAAAAAGTTCACATTCCCAGATCTCATCACAAAAATAAAAATACCAATAATATGAGAGATTAATCTTGTCTCTTCTCAAAAGTCTACCAATCCTGTAAAAATTTTTTCCATAAGAATTGTCAAGATGATCTTAGTATTTTTTTTCTCTATTTAGAGGCTTGATTATTATATGGCGAGGTTCTGGACACAGGGAGATTAATTATGCTCCAGTAAGCAAATGAACAGCATGAATGGTCATTTTTGTAAATGGGGAGATCATAAGAGTCGGCATGATACTGAGAGGTCTGCTATCTTAGTCTGATGGGATTCATGATGCAAAAACACCAAATAATGTATATAAACAAAAAAAGAATAGTTAAGATGAGACAATTCTTTAAAGAAGAAAAATAGCTAAGACATATCTTAAAATTTTTCATCATCTCTACCAATTAGGGGAATGCAAATCAAAACAACTTTGACATGCATGCCAAGGATTCTCCTCTTCCACCACCTTACTGAGCTGCCAGTCCCACAAATACTCCAGAAAGGCAATCTTTCCTCTCCTTCCCCCACTCCAATTCTAATTTCCCAGTCTTATCCACATGATTGTAGCGAGCCACATGTGGTCTCTCCTTTCTCTCCACTCTATTCCCAGGGATCTACACAGATTCTGGTAGCACACTCAGGTGTTTTCTTTGCTGTCAACCCTCTCAGACCCCCTCCCTTCTAGCTTAACCCCCATTTCTTAGTGTTACTTCCCAATACCCAGAAACACAATTTTCCAGACCACCAGTGGCCACACTTGACAGGATCTCATGCCCTACCAGGCAATTAATAGCAACCATACTCTCCTAAGAACAAAAGGCAGCAAAAGAAACCAAGGAACAGAACCGTCATCAAAGTGGGGAAAAGACCAGATATCAGCACCTGGAATTACAATTCTCCCCAGCCCAGATCCCTAGATACCAGCACAAAAACACAGTATCAATTGTGCAATGTATTTTCACTAGAACCTGCCAATCAAGCTACTGGGGGCCCTGAGAATGGCAATGTAACTAAAGCATGTGATAAGGACTTAAAAATGGTATTTATGGATATGTTAGAGGTGCTTAAAAAGGATATGAATAAATCCACCAATGAAGTCTATGAAAGCTAACTGGAATGAAATGAAGAAAATGGTTCAAGGCACTAAAGAGGCAGTTGATTCAATAAAGAAAATGTAATATTAGGGAAGGTTGAAAATAAAAAATTCAAGAACTCAAAACAGGAACATCAGTGGCAGCCTCAGCAACAGAATAAGAAAGATAGAAAAGAGAATCTTGGGGACTGAAGGCAAGATAAAAAAAATGGATACTTTAGTTAAAGAAAATGTTAATAAGAAAGTAGCCAGGCACAAAATATTAATGAAATCTAGGGCATTATAAAAAGACCAAATCATTTGAACAGTAGGAATAGAAGAAGGAAAAGAAACCCAGGTCAAGGCACAGAAAATATTTTCAACAAAATCAAAGAAGAAACTTCTAACCTAAAAAGGGTATCTGATATGGTACAAGAAACATAAAGAAAACAAAACACACTCTGTATCAGACAGAGATAAACTTTGGCTATCAATATCCCCCCAGCTGCTGCTGAGGGAATTTGCATGTCCACCTGCCTCCAACTACTCAAACAAAGACTGAGGACTCTAAAAGACAGACTCAGACTCCACCCAAAGGTAAGGTGGGTTCAGCAGGCCCCAGCACCTGAATCCCTGCCAGGGAAAATTGTGTTCCGGTCCGGTTCCAGTTCCGGGACCAGGTACTGTCTGTGGAGTATGTCCCCACACACTCTGTAGCAGACAGAGATAAACTTTGGCTGTCAGGGTCCCCCCAGCTGCTGCTAAGGGAACTCGCACAGCCACCCCATCTCCAGCTGCTCAAAGAGAAGGATTGAAGACTTGAAATTCAGTCCCCTGCCCAGAGCAGAGTTAGAGAATGAACAGACCTTTTGTTCAGAGGTGACAGAAGACAACCAAGCCCGCTTGCCACAACTGACCAGGAGCCACCTAATCATGAGCCACTGAGCCATGGGCAGACGTCAGTGCAAAAATATATATAATAATATAAAGAACAACAAGGTAACTCCAGAAGAAAGTGACAGTCCTACAACTACAAGACCTGAACTGAGCAATGAAGAGGAAACAACACCAAAAATTCCTTTATGATGATCATCGAAGTTCTCAAAGAAGATATGAAAAATTGTCTTAAAGAAATAGAAGAAAATACAAACAAAAAATTGGAAGAGATGAACAACTCTATGAAAGAAAATCAAGAAAAAGTAAAGCAAAAAATTAAAGAAACATGTCAGGAACTAAAAGCTGAAATAGACGCAATAAAAAAGGCAGAAAATGAGGCAAAGATTGAAATAGAAAACCTGAAGAAAAAAGCTGGAAACACAGATACAAGCATAACAAACAGAGTTCAAGAGATGGAAGATAGAATCACTGAAGTGGAAGACTCAGTAGCTCAAATAGATATATCAGTCAAAGAAAATACTAAAACCAAAAAAGCCATAACTCAAAATGTTCAGGAAATCTGGGACACCATGAAAAGATCTAACTTGAGAATAATAGGAATAGAGGAAGGAGAAGAATACCAGCTCAAAGGCACAGATAATGTTTTCAATAAAATCATAGAAGAAAACTTCCCTAACCTGAAGAAGGAAATGCCTATAAAGATACTAGAAGCTTACAGAACACCAAATAGATATGACCTCAAAATAATTCATCGTGCCACATTATAATCAAGCCACAAAACATACAGAACAAAGAAAAAATTTTAAGAGCTGCAAAAGAAAAAGACCAACTTACATATAAAGGCAGACCCATCAGAATAACACCTGACTATTCAATGGAAAAGATGAAAGCTAGAAGGGCTTGATCAGAAGTTATACAGATGCTAAAAGAGCATGGCTGCCAAACTAGAATACTATACCCTGCAAAATTATCAATTACCATAGATGGAGTAAACAAGATATTTCATGACAGAGTCAGACTGAAACAATAATTATCTAACAATCCAGTGCTACAGAGAGTATTAGAAGGAAAACTCCTACCTAAGGACCCCAGATACACCCATGAAACTACAAACAATCAATTATTCCACAGAAGAATACTCCAGAGAAAGGAAATACAAACAAGTAACCACCAAAAATGGCAGGAAGTATCAATAAGTGGTCACTAATATCACTTAATATCAATGGACTGAACTCTCCTATAAAACGTCACACACTAACAAGATGGATACAACAACAGAAGCCATCCTTGTGTTGCCTACAAGAAACACACCACAACCGCAAAGACAGACACAGGCTTAGAGTAAAGGGTTGGGAAAAGATTGTCCAGTCAAATGGTCCTAAGAAACAAGTGGGGTTTGCCATCCTAATATCTAATAAAGTAGACTTTAAGCTAAAAGCAATTAAAAGGGACCAAGATGGTCATTACTTATTCATCACAGGAATAATTTGTCAAGAGGAGATTTCAATCCTGAATATTTATGCCACTAAGATAAGGGCACCTACCTATGTAAAAGAAACACTGCTAAAGCTCGAATCCCACATCAATTCTTACACCGTAATAGTGGGAGACTTCAATACCCCACTTTCAACCCTGGATAGGTCAACCAGACAAAGACTCAACAGAGAAATAAGGAGTCTAAAAGAGGTTATGATGCAAATGGATTTAATACATATCTACAGAAGCTTCCACCCAAATGCAAAGGAATATAAATATTTCTCAGCTCCTCATGGAACTTTCTCCAAAATTGACCACATAATTGGTCATAAAGCAAATATCAACAAATACATAAAAATGAAAATAATCCCGTGTAACATATCAGACCACCAGGGCCTAAAGTTAGAGTTCAACAACATCAAAAATCAAAGGAAGCCCACCAACTCATGGAAACTAAACATCACTCAGCTGAACCATCTCTGGGTCAAGGAAGAAATTAAGAAAGAAATCAAAATCTTCCTAGAATTTAATGAAAATCAATCCACAACATATCCAAACTTGTGGGACACAATGAAAGCGGTCTTAAGAGGAAAATTCATAGTGCTAGATGCCTACATGAAAAACCTAGAGAAATCCCACACTAGAGACCTAACAGCTCAACTGAAAGCCTTAGAACAAATAGAAGCAAACTAACCTAGAAGGAGTAGATGGCAGGAAATAATCAAACTTAGAGCTGATATCAATACAAATGAAACAAAAAGAATCAATGAATCAAGGAGTTGGTTCTTTGAGAAAGTCAACAAGATAGATACGACCTTAGCCAAACTAATCAAAAAACAGAGTGTTCAAATCAACAAAATCAGAAATGAAAAGGGGGACATAACAACAGACCCCCAGGAAAAAAGAATTATCAGATCATATTTTGCAAAGCTGTATTCCACAAAAATGGAAAGCCTAGAAGAAATGGGCAGCTTTCTGGACAGGTACCATCTACCAAAATTAAATGAAGATCAGATTAATTACCTAAGCAAGCCTATAACCCTTAAGGAAATTGAAGCTGTCATTAAAAACCTCCCCAAAAATAAAAGCCCTGGTCCAGATGGTATCAGTGCTGAATTCTACCAGACATTCAATGAAGAATTACTACCATTACTCCTCAAACTATTTCACACAGTAGAAACTGAAGGAATATTGTCAAATTCCTTTTATGAGGCCACAATTACCCTAGTACCCATGCCACTCAAAGACACAACCAAGAAGGAGAATTACAGACCAATTTCCCTCATGAATATTGATGCGAAAATTCTCAACAAAATTTTGGCAAACCATATACAACAATGTATAAAAAATATCATCTACCACAACCACGTAGGCTTCATCCCAGAAAACAGAGCCACTCTGACATATCAAAAACCGCAAACGCTATCCATCATATAAACAAACTAAAGGAACTAAACCACATGATCATATCCTTAGATGCTGAAAAAGCCTTTGAAAAAATCCAACACTCCTTTATGATTAAAGCCCTGGAGAGATCAGGAATACAGGGAGAATACCTATATATAATAAAAGTGATTTACAAGAAGCCAACTGCTAGTATCAAACTTAATGGAGAAAAACTCAAAGCAATCCCACTAAAATCAGGAACTAGACAAGGATGTCCTCACTCCCCTTATCTATTCAATATAGTTCTTGAAGTTTTAGCTAAAGCAATAAGGGAACGAAAAGAGATTAAGGGGATACAAATTGGAAAAGAATATGTGAAGCTATCTCTATTTGCAGATGATATGATTGTATACATAAGTTACCCACAACATTCTTCCAAGGAACTGCTACAGCTGATAAACACCTTCAGCAATGAAGCAGGATACACGATTAACTCAAAGGAATCAGTAGCCCTTCTATACACTAAAGATAGAAGAGCTGAAAAAGAAATAAAGGAAACATTACTCTTCATAATAGCTGCAAATAGTATTAAATACCTTGGAGTAACTATAACCAAAGAAGTAACAGATCTATTTGACAAAAATTTTAAATCACTGAAGAAAGAAATTGAAGTGGACATCAGAAAATGGAAAGCTCTCCCATGTTCCTGGATAGGTAGGATCAACATAGTAAAAATGGCAATTCTACCAAAGGCAATCTACAGATTCAATGCACTGCCCATCAAAATCCCAACACAATATTTTTTGGACCTTGAAAGCACAATACTCAGTTTCATATGGATTAACAGGAAAGCCAGGACTGCCAAAACTATTTTACTCAACAAAAGAACCTCAGGAGGTATCACCATCCCTGACTTCAAGTTATACTATAGAGCTACAGTAATAAAAAACAGCCTGGTACTGGCATAAAAACAGACTTGTGGATCAATGGAATAGAACTGAGGATCCAGACATTAACCCAAAAACCTATGAACACCTGACCTTCGACAAAGAGGCCCAAAACATTCAATGGAAAAAAGATAGTATATTTAACAAATGGTATTGGCATAGCTGGATGGAAGTGTGCAGAAAAATGCAAATAGATCCGAGCCTGTCACCCTGCACAAAACTCAAATCCAAGTGGATCAAAGACCTCAACATATGCACAGCCACTTTAAACTTGATAGAAAAGAAAGTGGGAAATACACTATGAATTGGCACAGGCGACCACTTCCTAAATATAACACCAGTGGCACAGACACTAAGACCAACCATCAATAAGTGCTGTCTCCTGAAGCTAAGAAACTTCTTTAAAGCCAAGGACACTGTCAATAGGACGCAACGACAGCCTACAGATTGGGAAAAGATTTTCACCAACCCTACAAGTGATAGAGGACTGATCTCTAAGATATATAAAGAACTCAAGAATCTGAGCCCAAAACCTTGAATAACCCAATCAATAAATGGGGTTCAGACATGAAAAGGGAATTCTCAACAGAAGAATATCAGGTGCTCAAAGGCTCCTGAAAAAGTGCTCATCATCTTACCCATCAGAGAAATGCAATTCAAAACAACTTTGAGATACTATCTGACACCTGTTAGATTGGCTAAGATAAAAGACACAGAGGACAGCCTATGCTGGAAAGGATGCAGAGCAATGGGAACACTCCTCTATTGTTGGTGAGAGTAAGCTTGTTCAGCCACTTTGGAATGCAGTGTGGTGGTTTCTAGGAAAATTGAGAATCGATCTCCCCAGGGACCCAGCAATACCACTTCTGGGTGTATACCCTAAAGAAGCACAGTCGCACTCCAACGGTATTGACTCAACTATGTTTATAGAAGAGTTATTTGTAATAGCAAGAACCTTGAAACAACCTAGATGTCCCTCAGCTGAAGAATGGATTGACAAGCTGTGTGGTACATCTACACAATGGAGTACTACGCAGCAGTAAGAAAAAATGATATCCTAAAATGCAGGTGGATGGATTTGGAGAGTATCCTCTTGAATGAGGTGTCACAAACTCAGAGAGATGAGCGGGGGATGTACTCACTCATTAGTGAACTCTAAACAAACAAACAAACAAACAAACAAATAAGAGAAAAGCAGGGCATGCCCAGGCTGCAAACCACAACCACAGAGCAGCTTGGGATAAGAAACACCCTGGACTGACTCCTTGGTTCCCACTTCCCCTAGAGGAACACCTGACTCAGTCTTGAGCTTGAGGGGAGAAAACTGGATCTGCCAGGAGTGGAGGCTGAACTAAGCAATATTGGGACAGTGGGACCATGGTACTGCCTGCTGCCTGCCCAGGGAGGGCATGGGGAGTTGTGGAGAAGAAAGAATGACCTGATGTGGTGGGAGGGGGAAGGGACCTTGAATAGGGATATACAAGGATAGAAGGTGTGACTTCTTTGTTAATAATAATAATAATAATAATAATAATAAAAGAAGAATAGCAAAAAAAAATAAAGAAAACCAAATAGACTGGACCAGAAATGAAATTCTTCATGGTGCATAAATGTACAGAAGAAAGAAGGAATATTAAGAGCTGTAAGGGAAGAAAACCAAACAGCATATAAAGGCAGACATTTTAGAATAAAGCTTCACTTTTCTGTGTAAACTCTAAAAGCCAAAAACAGACTAGACAGATGTTTTACAAATTCTGAGACCAGAGATTCCAGTTCATACTACCATAAACAAGAAAATGTTCAATCATAATGGATAAAGAAAAACATTCCATAGTAAAACCAAATTGAGGCAGTGTCTGTCTACAAGCCAGTCCTACAAAAAACGTCAGAATAAAAACATTAGGCAGAAGAAGTTAACTATACCCAAGAAAATACAAGGGATAAACTATGTCAGACCAGTTTTTTAAAGGAGGGGGAGCACAAAAAAAATAATGGAAACTGCTGACTGTTAACTCTCAACACCAGTGATCTCAATTCCCTCAATAAAAATACACAGACTAGCAAATGATTTAAGAAACAGAATTCATTCTGCTGTTGCATCTAAGAAACACTTTAAGATCAAGAATAGATATTGCCTGAGGGTAAGCCTGTATAAAAATATATTCTAAGTAAATAAATATAGCAAAATAGACTTCAACCCAAAACTAGTCAGAAGAGATGGGTAAGGACACAGTATACTCATTCAAGCAAAAATCTGCCAAGAGAATATTTGTAGTTTAAACATTTGTGCACCAAGCACAAGGGCATTCACTACATAAAAGAAACACTACTACAGCTAAAATCACATATTGGCCCTCACACAATGACAGTGGGTGACTTAAATACTCCACTCTTAAAATGGATAGAGTGACCCAGCCCAGATAGCCGTAATCGACTCAGATAGGACATAATGGTCAAACCTGTGATTAAAATACCAGAAGTTCCAAGCAGAATAGCTGCAACCAACACCCAATTGTAAAAACCCCTAACCAGCTGACCATAAGGCAACCCCATGACTTTTGTGAGCAACCTTATGACTCTAAGTATGACCTTTAAAGTGACGAATCGTGTATTGCCCCAGTTGCTATGGTGATTTTATGGCCTTAGCCTTTAAAAGAGATACTCCCTTGGTCCCGAGGCAGGGAGGAAGCCCACCTGTACAGATGAAATAAATCCTCTTGCTTTTTGCAAAAAAAAAAAAAAAAAATGGATAGGTCCTTCAGAGAAAAACTAAACAGAAATGCTAGAGCTTAATGGTATAAATCAAATGGACCTAATATATTTACAGAACATTTCCCCAATGACAAAAGAATATACATTCTCAGCAGCTCATGAACTTTTTTTAAATCTTAAAATATACTTACAGAAAGCAATTCTCTACAGATAAATGAAGATTGAAGCAACACCTTTCATACAATCTGACCACCACTGTTTAATCAATAATATAAAGTTTACAAACTCATAGAGGTTGAAAAACTTATTACTGAATGAAAAATGGATCACAACAGAAATTAAATAAAAACTTTTAAAATTCAATGAAAATAAAAAACTATTCAAATTTGTGGGACACAATAAAGGTGGTACTAAGAGGAGAATTCATAGCACTAAGTATTTCCAATGTTTTAAAAATGGGGAAATGTTAAATTAGTAACTTAAAAAGCACAACTGAAACCTCTAGAACAAAAAGCATACAAAAGGAGTAGACAGCAAGAAACAAGAAAATGGCTGAACTTAATAAAGTAGAAAAATGCAAAGACTCAATGAAACAGAATCAGTTCTTAGAGAAAAATCAATGATTGTAAAACTCCTAAACAAATTTAAAAAACAAAAAAAACAAAACAGGCAGATAGAAAAGATGCAAAATAAATCCAAAAAGATTGGAGACAAGAAAGGTAACAATACACACCAAGCCTATCCAGAGAATCATTAGAGGATACTTTCAAAACCTATAATTCACCAAGTGGGAAAAAAATTCTTGATAGATAGTTCTAAATGTAAATTAAGAGCATATAAGCAATTTAAACAGGTCTATAATCTCTAGTTTTAGAAGTCTTCCAACCAGAAAAGCCCAGGGTTAGGATGGTTTTAGCTCAGAATTCTACCACACGTTCAAAGAATTAACATCCAAACTCTTAAATTTATTGCATGAAAACAGAACTAGATAGGATACTGCCCAGTTCTTTTGTTTTGTTTTTTATTATTATTATTATTATTATTATTATTATTATTATTATTAACAAAGAAGTCACACTTCCTACCCTTGTATATCCTTATTCAAGGTCCCTTCCCCCTCCCACCACATCAGGTCATTCTTATCCACAACTCCTCATCCCCTCCCTGGGCAGGCAGCACACAGTCCGATGGTCCCACTGACCCAATATTGCTTAGTTCAGTCTCCACTCCAGGCAGGTCCGGTTTTCTCCCCGCTTCCTCAAGAGTGAGTCAGGTGTTCCTATAGTTGGAGTGGGATCGGAAGGGTCAGTCCAGGCTGTTTCTGATCCCCAACTGTTCAGTGGTTGTCGTTTGCAGCTTGGGCATGCTTGAATTTTTTCTTGTTTGTTTGTTTAGAGACCACTAATGAGTGAGTACATCCCCTGCTTATCTTTCTGAGTTTGTGATACCTCGCTCAGGAGGATATTCTCAAGTCCATCCATTTGCCTGCAAATTTTAGGATATCATTTTTTCTTACTGCTGAGTAGTACTCCACTGTATAGATGTACCAGAGTTTGTTAATCCATTCTTCAGTTGAGGGACATCTAGGTTGTTTCCAGGTTCTTGCTATTACAAATAACGCTGCTATGAACATAGTTGAGCTAATGCCTTTGGAGTGTGACTGTGCATCTTTAGAATATACACCCAGAAGTGGTATTGCTGGATCCTTGGGGAGATTGATTCTCAATTTTCTGAGAAAATGCCATATTGCATTCCAGAGTGGCTGAACAAGCTTACACTCCCACCAACAATGGAGGAGTGTTCCCCTTGCTCTGCATCCTCTCCAACATAGGCTATCCTCTGTGTCTTTTATCTTAGCCAATCTAACAGGTATTAGGTGGCATCTCAAAGTTGTTTTGATTTACATTTCTCTGATGGCTAAAGATGATGAGCACTTTTTCAGGTGCCTTTCAGCCATTCGTAATTCTTCTGCTGAGAATTCCCTTTTTAGATTTAAACCCCATTTTTTGATTGGGTTATTCAGGGTTTTGGACTCTAGATTCTTGAGTTCTTTATATATCTTAGAGATCAGTCCTCTATCACTTGTAGGGTTGGTGAAAATCTTTTCCCATTCTGCAGGCTGTCGTTTTGTCTTATTGACAGTGTCCTTGGATTTACAGAAGCTCCTTAGCTTCAGGAGATCCCACTTATTGATTGTTGGTCTTAGTGTCTGTGCCACTGGTGTTATATTTAGGAAGTGGTCACCTGGGCCAATTCGTGGAAGTGTATTTCCCACTTTCTTTTCTATCAAGTTTAAAGTGGCTGGGTTTATGTTGAGGTCTTTGATCCACTTGGATTTGAGTTTTGTGAAGGGTGACAGGCTCGGATCTATCTGCATTTTTCTACACACTTCCATCCAGCTATGCCAACACCATTTGTTAAATATACTATCTTTTTTCCATTGAATACTTTGGGCCTCTTTGTCAAAGGTCAGGTGTTCTTAGGCTTTTGGGTTAATGACTAGATCCTCAATTCGATTCCGTTGATCCACAAGTCTGTTTTTATGCCAGTACTAGGCTGTTTTTTATTAATGTAGCTCTATAGTATAACTTGAAGTCAGGAATGGTGATACCTCCTGAGGCTCTTCTGTCGAGTAAAATTGTTTTGGCAATCCTGGCTTTCCTGTTATTCCAAATGAAACTGAGTATTGTTCTTTCAAGGTCCAAAAAATATTGTGTTGGGATTTTGATGGGCAGTGCATTGAATCTGAAGATTGACTTTGGTAGAATTGCCATTTTTACTATGTTGATCCTACCTATCCAGGAACATGGGAGAGCTTACCATTTTCTGATATCCTCTTCAATTTCTTTCTTCAGTGATTTAAAATTTTTGTCAAATAGGTCTGTTACTTCTTTGGTTATAGTTACTCCAAGGTATTTAATACTATTTGCAACTATTATGAAGAGTAATGTTTCCCTTATTTTTCAGCTCTTCTATCTTTAGTGTGTAGAAGGGCTACTGATTTATTTGACTTAATCTTGTATCCTGCTACATTGCTGAAGGTGTTTATCAGCTGTAGCAGTTCCTTGGAAGAATTTTGTGGGTCACTTATATATATAATCATATCATCTGCAAATAGAGATAGCTTCACATATTCTTTTCCAATTTGTATCCCCTTAATCTCTTTTCGTTCCCTTATTGCTTTAGCTAAAACTTTGAGAACTGTATTGAATAGATAAGGGGAGAGAGAACATCCTTGGCTAGTTCCTGGTTTTAGTGAGATTGATTTGAGTTTTTCTCCATTAAGTTTGATACTGGCTGTTGGCTTCTTGTAAATTGCCTTTATTATATTTAGGTATTCTCCCTGTATTCCTGATCTCTGCAGGGCTTTAATCATAAAGGAGTGTTGGATTTTGTCAAAGGCTTTTTCAGCATCTAAGGATATGATCATGTGGTTTTGTTCCTTTAGTTTGTTTATATGATGGATAACGTTTACAGTTTTCCGTATGTTAATCCAGCCCTGCATTTCTGCGATGAAGCCTACTTGGTCGTAGTGGATGATATTTTTTATACATTGTTGTATACAGTTTGCCAAAATTGTGTTGAGAATTTTCGCATCAATATTCATGAGAGAAATTGGTCTGTAATTCGCCTTCTTGGTTGTGTCTTTGAGTGGCTTGGGTATTAGGGTAATTGTGGCCTCATAAAAGGAATTTGGCAATATTCCTTCAGTTTCTACTGTGTGAAATAGTTTGAGGAGTAATGGTAGTAATTCTTCTTTAAATGTCTGGTAGAATCTGGCACTGAAACCATCTGGACCAGGTCTTTTATTTTGGGGAAGGTTTTTTATGACAGCTTCAATTTCCTTAGAGGTTATAGGCCTATTTAGGTAATTAATCTGATCTTCATTTAATTTTGGTAGATGGTATCTGTCTAGAAAGCTGTCCATTTCTTCTAGGTTTTCCATTTTTGTGAAATACAGATGTTCTAAATATGATCTGATAATTCTCTGGATTTCCTTGGGGTCTGTTGTTATGTCCACCTTTTCATTTCTGATTTGGTTGATTTGAACACTCTCTCTCTCTGTTTTTTGATTAGTTTGCCTAAGGGCTTATCTATCTTGTTAACTTTCTCAAAGAACCAACTCTTAGATTCATTGATTCTTTGTATTGTTCTTTTGTTTCAATTGTATTGATTTCAGCTCTAAGTTTGATTATTTCCTTCCATCTACTCCTTCTAGGTGAGTTTGCTTCTAATTGTTCTAAGGCTTTCAGCTGAGCTGTTAGATCTCTAGTGTGGGATTTCTCTAGGTTTTTCATATAGGCATCTAGCGCTATGAATTTTCCTCTTACGACTGCTTTTATTGTGTCCCACAAGTTTGGATATGTTGTGGATTCATTTTCATTAAATTCTAGGAAGACTTTGATTTCTTTCTTAATTTCTTCCTTGACCTAGAGATGGTTCAGCTGAGTGATGTTTAGTTTCCATGAGTTGGTAGGTGACTGATAATTTTGCAGGGTATAGTATTCTAGTTTGGCAGCCATGCTCTTTTAGCATCTGTATAACTTCTGATCAAGCCCTTCTAGCTTTCATCGTTTCCATTGAATAGACAGGTGTTATTCTGATGGGTGTGCCTTTATATGTAAGTTGGCCCTTTTCTTTTGCAGCTCTTAAAATTTTTTCTTTGTTCTGTATGTTTTGTGGCTTGATTATAATGTGGCGCACTGACTTTTTTGGGGGGGTCATGTCTATTTGGTGTTCTGTAAGCTTCTTGTATCTTTATAGGCATTTTCTTCTTCAGGTTAGGGAAGTTTTCTTCTATGATTTTATTGAAAACATTATCTGTGCCTTTGAGCTGGTATTCTTCTCCTTCTTCTCTTCCTATTATTCTCAAATTAGGTCTTTTCATGGTGTCCCAGATTTCCTGAACATTTTGAGTTATGGCTTTTTTAGTTTTAATATTTTCTTTGACTGATATATCTATTTGAGCTACTGAGTCTTCAACTTCAGTGATTCTGTCTTCCATCTCTTGAACTCTGTTTGTTATACTTGTATCTGTGGTTCCAGCTTTTTTCTTCAGGCTTTCTATCTCCATCTTTGCCTCATTTTGTGCCTTTTTATTGCTTCTATTTCAGCTTTCAGTTCCTGGCATGTTCCTTCAATTTTTGCTTTACTTTTTCTTGGTTTTCTTTCATAGAGTTGTTCATCTCTTCCAATTTTTTGTTTGTATTCTCTTCTATTTCTTTAAGGCAATTTTTCATATCTTCTTTGAGAGCTTTGATGATTATCATAAAGGAATTTTTGGTGTTGCTTCCTTCTATTTCCTCTTCATTGCTCAGTTCAGATCTTGTAGTTTTAGGATCACCATTTTCTTCTGGAGTTACCTTGTTGTTCTTTATATTATTATGTAAATTTTTGCACTGGCGTCTGCCCATGGCTTCAGTGGTTCATGATTAGGTGGCTCCTGGTCAGTTGTGGCACTCGAGCTTGTGTGTCTCCTGTCACCTCTTTGGGCAGCGTCTGAGTCTGTCTTTCATGGTCCTCAGTCCTTCTCTGTTTGCTCAGTTGGAGATGGGTAGCCATGCAAATTCCCTCAGCAGCAGCTGGGGGGACCATGGCAGTCAGAGTTTATCTCTGTCTGCTACAGAGTGCATGGGGACATGTTCTGCAGACAGCACCTGGTTTCAGAACCTGCCCAATTCTTTTAATGAGGCCACAATTACCTTGATATTCAAGTCATATAAAGACTCAACAAGAGAAATACAGATCAATTTCTCTTATGAAAAAAAATGCCAACAACTGGAGCCCACACATCTCCTGGTTCACAACTGACTAAGAGGTGAGTGGTATCCTGACCATCAGGCCAAGCAGAGACCATGCTGCTATCTGAACCCTGGCCTAGTGACACAGCCCCCTGCACCCCATCCACACAAATCTCTGCCCTAAAACAAAACAAAATAAAAACAGCTGGCATAGCCCCCTGCAAGCCCAATCCCCAGGAAAACACAGCTGTAAGGACATCCCACAGGCAAAACTCCACCCAAACTGCAATCTACATTATCACATTCCAACAACTGGAGACCCCAAATCCTCCTGGTTCACAGCCGATTAAGAGCCAACTAAGAGCTGACTAAAATTGACCTTTGGGACAACCGGAGACACACAGCTCCTTGACCTACAGCAAAAGAAGAGCTGACTAAGATTAGCTCCTGCAGTTACTGAAGATACATGGTCCCCAGACCCACAACTAACTAAAAGCTGACCAAGAGCTGGCTAAGATTGAACTTAGGAAGCAATGATCAGACGGCAGTGCAAGAGTATATAACAATATAAAGAACAACGAGACACTACCAGAAGAAGCTGGTGGTTCTACAACATCAAGACTTGTGCATAACAATGAAGGAAACAGAAGGAAATGACCTTAAAAAACAGCTTTATGAAGATAACAGAAGCTTTAAAAGAGAATATAAAAAAAAAAAAACTCCCTTAAAGAAATAGGAAAAAAATACAAACAAAAAAATTGGAACAGATTAACAAATCCCTTAAAGAAAATAAAGGAAACCAAGAAAAAAATTAAATAGGTGAAAGAAACATTCTGGGAATTAAAAATTGAAAAGACACAATAAAGAAAAAAACACACTGAGTCAAAGCTGGAAATAGAATACCTGAAGAAATTAACCAAAACTATAGATGCAAGCATAACCAACAGAGTGCAAGAGTGCAAGAGATAGAAGAGAGAATCTCTGGAGTAGAAGATTCAATAGTGGAAATAGATACATAAGTAAAAAAAAAAAAACTAAAACCAAAAAAAAAATCATAACACAAAACAGCCAGGAAATCTGGGACACCATGAAAAGATCAAACCAGAGAATAATTGGAATTGAAGAAAAAGAATACTAGCTCAAAGGCACAAAATACATTTCAACATATCAACAAAATCATAGAAGAAAACTTCTCCAACCTAAAGAAAGAAACTCCTATAAAGATACAAGAAAGCTTACAGAACACCAAATAGACTAGACTCACAAAAAAGTCTGCTCACCACATAATAAGCCACTAAACCCACAGAACACTGAAAAACTACTAAAAGCTGCAAAGGAAAAAAGGCCAAATTACCTATAAAGGCAGACCCTGACTTTTCAATGGAAACAATGAAAGCAAGAAGGTCCTGGTCAGACATTATACAGACATTAAAAGTTCATGGATGCAAACCTAGACTACTGTATCCAGCAAATCAATCAATGTAGATGGAGTAAAGAAGATATTTCATGACATAATCAGATTTCAACAATGACTAACCACAAATCCTGCCTTACACAAAGCCCTAGAGGGAAAAAAAAACTCCAGCCTAAGGAAACCAGAAACACTCATGTAACCACAGACAATTGATAAGCACACAGAATAAACCTCCCCCAAAAAAAGGAAATACAAACTACTACAAAAAATGATGGGAAATATTGATCATTGGTCACTAATATCCCTTAATATCAATGGACTTGATTCAGCTATGAAAAGACACACCCTAACACGATGGCTACAAGAACAGAGACCATCCTTCTGCTACATGAAGGAAGTACACCTCAACTTTAGAGATAGATGCAGGCATGAAGTAAAGGGTTGGGAAAAGAGTTTCCAATCAAATGGCCCTAAGAAACAAGCTGTTGTAGCCATTCTAATATTTAACAAAATAGACTTTAAACTAAAATCAATAAAAAGATGCCAGAAGGTCACTACTTATTCATCTCAGGAAAAATTCACCAAGACAAAATCTCAATCCTGAATATCTATAACCCCAACACAAGGGCACCTACATATATATATATATATTAAAAAACACTTCTAAAGCTTAAACCTCATATCAAAACTCAGACACTAATAGTGGGAGACTTCAATACCCCACTTTGACCCTTGGCTAGGTTAACCAGCCAGAAGCTCAAGAGAGAAATAAAGGATCTAGCTGAAGTTATGACCCAAATGGACTTAGTAGATATATACCGAAACCTCGACCCAAACAAAAAGGAGTATACATATTTTTCAGCACCCCATGGAACTTTCTCTAGAACTGACCACATACTATGTCATAAAGCAAATATTAACAGGTACCAAAAAATGTGTTTAACACCTTGTACCATTTCAGATCACCATGGTCTAAAATTAGAGTTCAACAATATCAAGAAAGCCTACCAACTTATGGAAACTAAACATTACTCAACTGAACCACCTCTGGGTCAAGAGAGAAATTAAGAAAGAAATCAAAGACTTTCAAGAATTTAATGAAAATGAATCCACAACATACCCAAACTTATGGGACACAATGAAAGCAGTCTTAAGAGGATAACTCATAGCACTAGATGTCTATAGGAAAAACCTACAGAAATCTCACACAAGAGACCTAGCAATACAGCTGAAGGCTTTAGAACAAATAGAAGCAAACTCAACTAGAAGGACAGCAGGAAATAATCAAACTTGGGACAAAAATCAATACAATAGATACAAAGAGAACAATACAAATAAAAAATGAATCAAAGAGTTGGTTCTTTGAGAAAGTCAACAAGATAGATAAACCCTTATCCAAACTAACCAAAGAGCAGAGAAACAGTATTCAAATAAAAAGAATCAGAAATAGAAAGGGGGACAGACACCAGCAAACCCAGAGAATTATCAGGTCATACTTTGAAAATCTATACTCTACTAAAATAGAAAACCTATAAGAAATGGACAGCTTTCTGGACAGGTACTTCTTACCAAAATTAAATCAAGATTACATTAAAGACCTAAACAGACCTATAACCCCAAAGGAAATTAAAGAAGTTATTAAAAGTCTTCTAAATAAAAAAAATTTGAGCACCAGATTGTTTCAGTGCAGAATTGTACCAGACATTCAAAGATGATCTAATACCAAAACTCCTCAAACTGTTCCACACAGTAGAAACTGAAGGAACCTTGCTGAACTCTTTTTATGAGGCCACAATCACCTAGATACCTAAGCCACTCAAAGATGCAACAAAGAAAGAGAATTACAGACCATCTTTCTCATGAGCATTGGTGCAGAAATACTCAATAATATTCTGCCAAACTAAATCCAACAATATATCAAAAAAATTATCCAACACAATCAAGTAGACTTCATCCTAGAGTTGCATAGATGCTTCAACATATGAAAAATTGTGAATGCCACACATCATATAAAAAAGCTGAAAGAAAAAAACCATTTTATCATCTCATTTAATGCTAAAAAAATCTTTTGACAAATCCAACATACCTTCATGATGAAAGTCTTGGAGAGATCAGGAATACAGGAAAAATACTTAAATATAATAAAAGTATTATATAGCAAGCTGACATCCAACATCAAACTGAATGGAGAAAAACTCAAAGCTATTCCACTAAAATCAGGAACAAGACAAGGCTGTCCTCTCTCCTTATCTATTCAATATAGTTCTCAAAGTTTTAGTTAAAGCAATAAAAGAACAAAAGGAAATTAAGGGGATGCAAATTGGAAGGAATAAGTTAAACTATCATTATTTGCAATGACATAATTGTATACATAAATGACCCCAAAAATTCTACCAGGGAACTCCTACAGCTGATAAACACCTTCAGCAATGTATCAGAGTAAAAGATTAACTCAAAAAATCAATAGCACTCCTATACACTAAGAATAAAGGGGCTGAAAAGAAATAAGGGAAACATCACCCTTTATAATACCTGCATATAGCATTAACTATCTTGGTGTAACTCTAACCAAAGTAGTAGCATACCTGTTTGACAAAAACATTAAACACTAAAGAAAAAAATTAAAGTCTATCAGAAAATTGAAAGATCTCTCATGCTCCTGGTTAGGTTGGATCAACATAATAAAATTGGCAATTTTACCAAAAGCATTTTACAGATTTAATGCAATTCTCATCAAAATTCCATCACAATTTTTTACAAACCTTGAAAGAACAATTCTCAGTTTTATATGGAATAACAGGAAACCCAGAATTGCCAAAGCAATCATATTCAATAAAAGAACTTCAGGAGAAGTCACCATCCCTGATTTCAAGCTATACTATAGAGCTACAGTAATAAAAACAGCCTGGTACTGGCATAAAAACAGACTTGTGGATCAGTGAAATCGAACTGAAGACCCTGACATTAACCCACACACCTAAATTTTGACAAAGAGGCCAAAAATATTCATTGGAAAAAAGATAGTATCTTCAACAAATGGTATTGTCATAACTGGATGGTAGTGTGTAGAAAACTGCAAATAGATCCAAACTTATCACCCTGCACAAAACTCAAATTCAAGTGGATCAAAGATGTCAACATAAACCCAGCTACACTGAACTTGATAGAAAAGAAAGTGGGAAATATCCTTTAATGCATTGGCACAGGTGAACATTTTCTAAATATAATAACAGTAGCACAGACACGTAGAACAACAATTAATAAGTGGGATCTCCTGAAATTGAGAAGCTTCTATAAGGCAAAGGATACAGTCACTAAGACAAAATGACAGCCTACAGAAAAGGAAAGAGGGAGAATAAAAGAGATGAATATTTTGATAGAGAAAGCCAATGTGAGGTTGGAAGGAGACTGGGTGCTAGGGAAACCTCTAAGAACTCACAGGATGTCCCTGACTAGGTCTCCAACCAATAGTGGATGGGGTGCCTAGATATGACTTCCCCTATAACCACCCTAAGTGTCATAACAGAACCAATATCCAACAATGAATAGAGGTGGAGGCAGATCCATTGCTGAGCACTGGGCTGAACTCCTGGCCCAGTTGAGAGCAGGGGAGGAGTGTCTCTATTAGGGGATAGGGATTATGATAAAAAATTCCCACAGTGATGCCTGGCTGGAGCTCTGGGGAGCTCACTGAATCAAGAACAGCCACTGGGGTACCTTCAAGGAAAGGAACTAAGTCCTCCAAGGCTGGACAACTGTCTATTGGCATTGGCAGTATATGGAGCCTTGAGGGGTAGGATCAGACTGTGTTTCTGTACATGGGCTGGCACCTTGGAGACCATTCCCTGCAGAGGAACACCTAACCTAGTCTTGATATTGGGATGAGGAAATCGGACTTGCCTGGAGTAGATGGGCCATGCTGAGTTCACCGACCTTGGGACTTCTTGCCCTTTTTGGGAAGCGGTTGGGGGTATATGGATGGGAGAGGCTGAAGGCTGACTGTGAAGGATCGGGAGGAGAGAAAGTAGGGGGAACAGGGGCATACATGGATAAAAAGGCTTTAATATATATATATATGTATGTATATATATATATAAACAAAAACAACAAAGGATTCATTTTGGCTCAGAGTTCAAGAGTACTGTTCATCACAGTGGGAAGGTCATGGTGACCAAAACTTAAGACAGATGGTCACATTGTGTATTAGTCAAGAAGCAGAGAATGGTGAATGCTTGTGTTCAGTTGGTTTTCTTATTTTTCTGTAGTCTGGGGCATCTGTTCTTGGAAGATGCTGTTCATATTTAGGGTAGTCCTCCACACTTCAGTTAACCTAATCTGGGTGTTGTTTGTTTCTAGTTACTTGTTTTAGGCTTAACTTTGAGAATACACAAACACACACACACACACACACACACATATATGCATATATATTTGTTAAATCTGAACATATCAAAGAAGTTGATCCTTTATGAAGGGACTGATGGTTAACTTGTATGTCTTATAAAATTAGTATTTTATAGCTTTATCAATGGTTTATCTTTAAGAAATAGCAATTTCAATATCTTGAAATTTGTAGGCAAATGTATGGAACTAGGAAAAAACCATCCTGAGTGAGGTAACCCAGACCTATAAAGTATTAGTATACTCACTCATATGTAGACATTAGATGTAAAGCAAATGATAACCAGGCTACAATCCACAACCCCAGAGAAACTAGGTAACAAGGAGGATTATAAGAGAGACATCTATAGATCTTCTTGGGAAGGGGAAATAAGATCTCCTGAGTAAACTGGGAACATGGTGGGAGGGGAGGGGAGGTGGGAAGAGAACCCAAGGGAATGGGATAGTAGCGTAGAGGCAAGGACAGAGAAAAAGACCAATGAAATAGTTATCTTGATAGAGTCATTTTGGGGTTAGAGAGAGACTAGTGCTAGGGAAGTTCCCAAGAATCAACAAGAACAACCACAACTGAGACTCTAAGCAATAGTGGAGAGGATGCCTGAACTGCCTTCATCTGTAATCAAATTGATAATCACCCTAATTGTTATCATGGAACCTTTATCCAGCAATTGATGGAAACAGGTGCAAAGATCCACAGATAAGCACTAGGCCAAGCTCCCAGTCTAGTAGAAAAGAAGTAGGTGGGATTATATGAGCAAAGATGTCAAGATTATAATGGGGAAATCCACAGAGACAACTCACCCAAGCTCCTGTGAGCTCACTGACTCTGGACTGACAGCTGGGAAACCTGCATGGAACTGAACTAGACTCTGTGAATGTGGATGCCAGTTGTGTGGCTTGGGAAGTTCTTTGGGTTGCTGGCAATGGAACAAAGATTTATTGCAAGTATATGAGCTGGCTTGATATAGAGGGAAGGGGCTTGTTCTGCCTCAGTTTGATATGCCAGACTTTGTTGATTCCTCATGGGAGGCCTTATCCTCTCTGGGAACTGAAAGGGGTGGGTAGTGGTGTGAGGGGACCCTGGAGGAGTGAGGAGGAGGAGGGGAGGAAAGAGAAACTGTGGTTGGTATGTAAAATGAATAACTTTTAAATAATGAAAAGAAATCGAAATTTCTGGGAAAAAATACAAAATTTTCAATAAAATACTTTCAAACCAAATGCAAGAACACATCAAAAAGATTATTCTTAGTCAGAACATAGTCCAGTAATGGAGTCATGAGAATTCTGAATGTTTATGAGAACATGCCAAGAAGACAAGAGCCTTGTGACCTAGGTTTCTGATATCCTCTTCAATTTTTTTTCTTCAGTGATTGAAAGTTTTGGGAAATAGATCTGTTACTTCTTTGGTTATAGTTACTTCAAGGTATTTAATGCTATTTGCAGCTATTATAAAGGGTGATGTTTTCCTTATTTCTTTTTCAGCCCTTTTATCTTTAGTGTATGGGAGGGCTAATGATTTCTTTGAGTTAATCTTGTATCCTGCTATATTGCTGAAGGTGTTTATCAGCTGTAGAAGTTCCCTGGTAGAATTTTGTGGATCACTTATGTATACAATCCTGTCATGTGCAAATGGAGATAGTTTGACCTTTTCCTTTCCAATTTGTATGCCCTTAATCTCCTTTCGTTCTCTTATTGCTTTAGCTAAAACTTCGAGAACTGTGTTGAATAGATAATGAGAGAGGGGACATCCTTGTCTACTTCCTAATTTTAGTGGAATTGCTTTGAGCTTTTTTCCATTTAGTTTGATGTTGGCCATTGGCTTTTTGTAAATCACCTTTATTATATTTAGGTATTTTCCCTGTATGGTTGATCTCTCCAGGACTTTCATCATGAAGGCATGTTGGATTTTGTCAAAGGTTTTTCAGCATCTAAGGAAATGATCATGTGGGTTTTTTTCCCTTCAACTTGTTTATATGATGGATGACATTTACAGTTTTCTTATGTTGAACCATACCTGCATTTCTGGAATGAATCCTACTTGATCATGGTGGATGATATTTTTTATATGTGGTTGTATATGTTTTGCCAGAATTTTGTTGAGAATTTTTGCATCAATGTTCATGAGAGAAATTGGTCTGTAATTCTCTTTCTTTGTTGCATTCTTGAGTGGCTCGGGTATAAGGGTTATTGTGGCCTCATTAAAAAAGAGTTTGGCAATGCTCCTTTGGTTTCTACTGTATGGAACAGTTTGAGGAGTATTGGCATTAGCTCTTCTTTGAATGTCTGGTAGAACTCTGCACTAAAACCATCTGGGCCTGAGCTTTTTTTATTTGGGAGGCTTTTAATGACAGTTTGAATTTCCTTTGATGTTATAGGAATGTTTAAGTCTTTAATCTGGTCTTGATTTAATTTTGGTAAATGGTACCTGTCCAAAAAGCTGTCCATTTCTTCTAGGTTCTCCATTTTTGTGGAGTATAGATTTTCTAAGTATGACCTGACAATTCTCTAGATTTGCTGGGGCCTGTTGTTATGTCCTCCTTTTCATTTCTGATTTTTTTTTGATTTGGATACTTTGCTTTTTGGTTAGTTTGGATAGGGTTTATCTATTTGGTTAACTTTCTCAAAGAACCAACTCTTTGATTCATTGATATTTTTGTTTCAATTCTGTTGATTTCAGCTCTAAGTATGATTATTTCCTGCCATCTATTCCTTCTAGGTGAGTTTGCTTCTAATTGTTCTAGGGCCCTCAGATGTGCTGATAGTTCTCTTGTGTGGGATTTCTAGTCTTTTCATGTAGGCATCTAGTCCTATGAATATTCCTTTTAAGACTGCTTTCATTGTATCCCATAAGTTGGGGTATGTCATGGTTTCATTTTTGTTGAATTCTAGGAAGTCTTTGATTTCTTTCTTAATTTCTTCCTTGACCCAGAGGTGGTTCAGTTGAGTGATGTTTAGTTTCCATGAGTTGGTAAGCTTTCTTTGATTTTTGATGTTGTTGAACTCTAACTTTAGACCATGGTGATCTGAAATGGTACAAGGTGTTAAACACATTTTTTTTGGTACCTATTGATATTTGCTTTATGACCTAATATGTGGTCAGTTTTAGAGAAAGTTTCATGGGGTGCTGAAAAATATGTATATTCCTTTTTGTTTGGGTCGAGGTTTCGGTATATATCTACTAAGTCCATTTGGGTCAAACTTCTGCTAGATCCCTTATTTCTCTGTTGAGTTTCTGTCTTGTTGACCTATCCAAGGGCAGGGATTGTGGTTATGTATTATTTAAATCTGGGTATATCGTGAAATATCTTGTTTACTCCATCTATGTTGATTGACAGTTTTGCTGGGTACAGTATTCTAGGTTGACATCCATGCACTTTTAGTGTCTGTATGTCTGACCAGGACCTTCTTGCTTTCATTGTTTCCATTGAATGGTCAGGTGTTATTCTGATGGGTCTCCCTTTATAGGTGATTTGACCTTTTTCCTTTGCAGCTCTTAGTTTCTTTCTCTATTCTGTAGGTTTAGAGCCTTGATTATTATATGGCAAGCAGACATTTTTGTGGGTCTAGTCTACTTGGTGTTCTGTAGGCTTCCTGTATTTTTATAGGTATTTTCTTCTTCAGGTTAGGCAAGTTTTCTTCTGTGATTTTGTTAAATATATTTTCTGTGTCTTTGAGCTGGTATTCTTCTCCTTCTATTCCAATTATTCTCAGGTTTGGTCTTTTCATGGTGTCTCAAATTTCTTGAACATTTTGTGTTATGACTTTTTTTGGTTTTAGTGTTTTCTTTAACTGATGTATCTATTACCACTATTGAGTCTTCCACCCCAGATATTCTCTCTTCCATCTCTTGGATTCTGTTGGTTATGCTTGAATCTGTATTTCCAGGTTGTTTTTTCAGGTTTTCTGTTTCTAGTTTTGTCTCGGTTTGTGCCTTCTTTATTGCTTCTATTTCAGTTTTTAATTATTGGTAAATTTCTTTTACCTATTTGTTTTCTTTTTCTTGGTTTTCTTTATTTTCTTTCAGGGCTTTGTTCATGTCTTCTAATTTTCTGTTTGTATTTTCTTCTATTTCTTTAAGGGAGTTTTTTAATAGCTTCTTTTAAGGCTTCTATTAGTTTCATAAAGCTGTTTTTAAGGTCGTTTTCTTCTATTCCTTCTTCGTTGTTATGTTCAGGTCTTGAAGCTATAGAGCTACTTGCTTCTGATGGTGTCTTGTTGACCTTTGTATTGTTGTATGTATTTTTGTACTGCCATCTGCCCATTGTTTCTCCAATTCTCTCTTGGTTAGTTCTTGGTTGGCTCTTAGTGAGTTTTTCATCTGAGGGCTCTTAAGGCTCTGAAGGCTCTTAATTAGCTATGTGCTTAGAGGATCGGCTGTTCTCGTGAGGTTGCAGTGTTATGCCAGTCATCACTTCTTGACCTCTCACCTCTTAGCTGTGTTCCCAGGGACTTGGCTGTTCCTCCACTGCTATTACACAAGCTGTGAACTGGTTGGGCTGTGCTCTGTGTCGAAGCCAAGAAGCCGTCTCAGGGCTGGGCTTTGAGTGGTGGATGTCACCTTCTGACCTCAGATTTCCTGTCTGTGCTCCTAGTAACTCCCCTGCTTCCCTGCCGCTACCATGCCAGTCCCTCTCTGTGCAGACTGTGCTCCCCACCGAAGTCGAGTTTCTTACCTCAGCGACATGCACCCAGGACCAAAAGACCCAGCTGTTCCCCATAATTTTCCGTTGTAAACAAGCAATACAATTTTTTTTGAAGTCCTGATCAATTACTCCTTCTAGCACTGTTATTTCTTTCTTAGCCAGTTGGTTTCAGTTCATCAGAGCCTAAAATGGCAAAGGGAATTTAAATTGCATATTTGCTGTGTCTACTGGCAGGAGGGCTCTCTCCATCTGGTTCTGTGATTTTTAGGCCAACAAAACTTAAGGTCATAGAAATAGGAAGCAATTTTTTTCTGGTGGGTCTTTAGGGGTGATAGTGTACTTCCTCTCTCTCCTTGATTCCTGGACCCATGATTTCTGACTATGAGAGAAACCACACCTTGTACTGGATGTTAATTAAAAGCATATGCCACCTGGTTCACCTGCCCAGGCTAGGGGCAACTGTATTTTTCATAAGATCATCTGCTTTGAGATGGTGTAAAACATGATAAAATCTGTGGATTCTATGACATCAGGTTCACTATCACACTTCTCTGTTAAGTGAGTTTCTTGGTCAGAAGCAATACTGTATTAAATGCTATGATGGTGGATGTGGCATTCTGTAAGTCCACAGATGGCCTAGAGACTGTTCCTGTGATATTTTGGGGAAGAATGTGGCTCCTTTTTTTATTGTCCTAAAAATTTCCCTGAGGCTAAATTGAAGAATTGTGGATTAATAGCTTTATTGGTGAAGGTATCTAAACAGCCTAGAATTGATCCTGCTGTGTGATTATTAGTGTTCACTCTTACTCAGATCTATAATAAAAAGAATCAAGCTGAGAAAGAGAAGTTACAAAGTTCACAATTTGTAAGCTGGGTTCTATATTTCAGGAGATAAACAAAATCCTGATGATGAATGAAATAAAGGGAATGGTGTCCTCAGGTCAAGATTCCCACCTAGCTTAGATTCCAACATGTGAAGGAATTAAAGAAGAACTTATATCTACATGTTGTGGTGGATGCCTTTTCATCCCAACATTTGAGAGGCAGGTGGATTTCTGAGTTTGAGGCTGGAAACTCCAGCTTACTTCTGCTTGATCTGGAAAGCTCCATCCCTCTCTCCAAACCCCACCCTCTCAAGGAATCTCCAACAAAGAAAAGGCTCCAAAATGCCCAGTTCTGAATTCTTAGTGGCTATGGCAGCTTCTCCCCTAAAATTGCCTGCAGTCCAAAGATTCTGCCTAAAGAAGTCAGCTTTTAACCCCACTTGTGCACAAATCCAGCTTGTGGCAAACATGTCATCACCCCTTGCCTACAGGCTATATAAGCTTCCTGTTTTAGTTTGCTCACATGACTTCAAGCCTGATCTCTGGGGCTGGAGGACTTACCTGGAAGTTGTTTTGCTCAAATAAGCTTGTTTTTTTTTTTTTTGTTTTTTTTTTTTCCTTTTCAAGTCAACTTTATCTGGTTTCCAGCATTGGCAGAGAAACCTATTATTGTGTTACAGAAAACCTGTTATCTTGGTGGTGAAACTCCAGGGAGAGTTAAGTCTGGGTGGACCGGGTTCCTGGCCACCTGGAAGGCCACTTGTCTTTCTTTATCTTTCTCTTTGCCAGATGTGATTGACTTTCAACTTGAGGTAAGTCACCCGTTTCCACCTATGGAGGTACTGGATAACTTTTCTAGGTTAACACCTCTTCTGGGTCAGAGACCCTTGGGATTTCCTCCCAAGCCATTGTAGCACCAGGGAAAGCCCAGTCTATTGCCAGAGCAAAACCAGTCTTTGTTCTGGGAGACCTTTGTGTTAAGTAGAAGTCTTTCCCAAAAGCTACCCAACATTCACCACTCAAACCAGACTATCACAGGCATACCTTGCCTTAGTCTTCAGTCTCCAGCACAGGTTTAGAAATGGACAATGATGGGTATAAATCCAATCCTCAGCCACCCCTGGAGTGTCGGATGCAAAATTTATCTAAATTGGGCTATCTGACATCATATATCAAAAATGTATGGGATTTTTTTGCTCTGTGACCTGGCCTCAGTACATTCTTTCTTCTTCTTCTTCTTCTTCTTCTTCTTCTTCTTCTTCTTCTTCTTCTTCTTCTTCTTCTTCTTCGTCCTTTTCTTCTTCTTCTTCTTCTTCTTCTTCTTCTTCTTCTTCTTCTTCTTCTTCTTCTTCTTCTTCTAACTGGTTATACATTTTATTCTAGTTATGTGGAGAATACTTAAATGTACTATTATAAAATACTAAATTGTCATTTAAATTTAAACATTTGGCATATGGTTGGCTGAATCCTGAAAAAAATCCATCTCCCCAATGAACTTAAAATTGACTATACTTTCAGTAGTGTGACAATTTTCTGGGTCAGATCCTTTTCTTCTAGGCATCTCTGGCAATATAGGTTTTCCTGAGCAGGACCTGTTTCTGTAGTTAGAGAAGTTCAGAATCAATCATGTGCAGGAGCCTTGGGTATTTAGCTGTAAGTGAAGCAGTGATATCACAAAGGAAGCATATTCAAAATCTTATAATTATCAAATTAAATGAGAAAATAATTATGACAACTTTCAAAATTAAACAGAACTTTATACTCTTTTTAGCATCCTCAGGACTCATAGCAGAATGAGCTGACATGAGCAGATTGATTTCCTACCTGCATCACTGTCCTCACAACCAGCTTTCCAAACACAACACAAAACTGCTGGAACAAACACAATTTGAAGACTACACACACACACACACACACACACACACACATACACACACTCTTGATAATGAGTCAAGATGGCCACTAGAGGGAACTCTTGACTTTATCATCCCCTATGATCTTGAGAATTTTGCTGGTAGGCATACCAATAAGTGGTCTGAACTCCCTTACATCCAGGGTTTTGTAGTTCTGTGTTCCTGCCTCTCCCTATGTAGTCAGTCCTCAACAGCCTAGGTTTTGTTGGTTAGGGTTGCGGCACCTCCAGACCCCAGTTGCCTTGACAGAACCACCTGAGTCCCTGGCGTCCCTGCCTCTTTTCTGAACCCTGCCTACCCCAACTCCTCCTACTCTGCCACATGCTTCACTTAGTGGCCACCCTTTTTACCTTGACCTACCTCATTCTAGCCCCTCTGGGACAAATCTTTCCCTTTATTTGTCCCTTCCCCCATCTTCTCCGTCCAGGACAAAGGTCGAGAGCCAACCTCCTTCCTCTTCCCCTCCTCTCTCTCCTACTCCTCCTTCCTCCCTAGCCTTTCCCTATTCTACAATGCACACCCTGAGCCTTGGTCCCCATCCACACACTAACCTCGCCCCACGGCTTTTCATACTCCATCTTGGAAGACCCCTGTCCTCCTCTGCACCCCTCCCCCAGAAGTCATCAAAACTGAGGGAATTCTTTGAGTCCCCTTCGGGACCTCTTGCAAACTGGAAGTTTGAGCTCCTTTTCTGATAATCCTTCGGTTTGTATCAATGAGTTCCATTATCTTTCCTAAGCCTATGACCTGACCCAGCATGACCATTATGCCATCCAGGCCTCCACTCTCACTCTTAAGGAGCAAGACTGGGTTCAGGCAA
This sequence comes from Sigmodon hispidus, assembly GCA_004025045.1. NCBI lineage: Eukaryota > Metazoa > Chordata > Mammalia > Rodentia > Cricetidae > Sigmodon > Sigmodon hispidus. The sequence goes on along the minus strand of PVIH01005453.1, from coordinate 53,132 downwards.
CAGCTAGACAGTATGCAGACCAGACACACCCAGTAGACAACCCAATCCCTGTGGGTGACATGGCAGTGCTGGCTATAGGACCCAAGTGGGACTATCAAACAGGTCAAACTAGCTACAAGAGGAGGAACCTCATGGCCTGCTGCCTTCTGCATGGTGTGGAGATGGTATCAAACAAAGTTGCTAATTTTGACAATCTCCAAGAGATTACACGGTAAGCTGATAGAATCCAGCCTTTTTTCTAAATTTATTACAATAGGCCATGAATATACTTAACTTAATCCAGCCTCCCCAGTGGGAGTCACTGTCCTGGCTACCCATTTTATTTTCTAGTCATTAACAGATATTAGAAATTTAAAAGGGCTGAGGATGGCCACAACCCACATACAGGAATTGACAAAAATGGTTTTTGAAGTTTTGAATGCTGGAGAGGAGCCAGCTGAGATTTTCTGGCAGGCTCAGCTGCAACAGAAGGTTCTGCTCCAAGATCACACGTGGCAGCTGCCCTGAGACCATTGGCACCCCCACAAAGGGAGCAAAGAAAGTTCACAGGCTCCATCTCACTAGAGCCCAGCCAAAGTCAACACTACCAGGGGCCTGCTTCAAATGCAATTAGGAAGGCTATTGATCCTGATGTTGCCCCAACCGTTGGAAGCCCTTTCTGCTATCAGACTAGCCACTGGAATTTGGAATGCTCCTATGTGAGCTGGAGGTCCAGGACTGCTGCCAGCACAGGCATCTGAGACTCTTCCAGCCTGGTAGAGAACTGAAGGCACCCAGATTCAGAGACTCCCATCACCCTCATCAAGCCTAAGGTAATGCTCCACATAGCAGGTAAGTCCATCACTTTCCTAGTGGACATGGGGGCTACCTTTTCCTTCTTGACTTCTCACTAAGGACTCACAGTTTCCTTGCCAATTTCTTTCATGGGGGTGGATGGGACCCCTTTCATCTGCCTAAGACCCTGCTACTTCCATGAATTCTTGTAGAATGATTCTTTCACTTTTTTTATAGTCATGGCCATTTGCATGGTACCTTTACTTGGGCATAATATCCTCAGCCCCTTTGAGGTCACCCTCTCTTTGGCTTCCATCCTCTTTTGGCTCCTTTTTTTTTTTTTTTTTTTTTTTTTTTTTTTTTTTTTTTTTTTTTTTTTTTTTTTTTTTTTTTTTTTTTTTTTTTTTTTTTTTTTTTTTTTTTTTTTTTTTTTTTTTTTTGTCTTCCCTTAATTGCCTCGAAGGTTTCTATCTGAGACTGCCCTGTCTCTACCCTCCGGGATCCAGTTGACCCCCATGTACGGGATGCCTCCACCCTGGTGGTTGCTACTTCTTATCAACCAGTCCTAGTTTTCCTTAAGGATGTTGGTTTCACATGTGAGAACACACACTACCAGTGCCACACTAGAGTTTATTCAGGAGAGTTGCCACATAGGTACAAGGGAAGAGAAAAAAAAGACTTTCACATGGCATCTCTTGATAAGAGAACAGGCGGGCACAGATTTACACAGCCATGCCTGGGGCATGCCCTCTGTATGCAGCTTGTTCTGCCAATGCCATGCTGAGTTTACCCAAGTGGCTGCTACATGCCAGGAATTCTTATCTCACCTGGGGCCATGTCGGGTTATCAGGCTAGCATATTTATCATGTGGCTGCTATGTGCCAGGAATCCTTACAAAGGATCCCTCCTCCTTTCCTTCCAGACCCCAAGTTTCCTACTTCTGAAACTCATCCCTAAGGCCTCAGACCCATTATTACCTGCCTTCTGTCTCAGGGAAGGTTAAGCACTCTCCTGGTGCTTACTACTTAGTTGAGAATTTCTGCACCATTAATATGACAGTTATTCTGACCTGTTCGGTGGTCACCAACCCTTACACCCTCCTCTTTAATATTCTACCTATAACTTCCCACTTTACTGCCCTGGATCTAAAAGATGCCTTTTTCACTGTATCTCTACACCTCAACACATATTTTATCTTTTCCTTCACCAAGAAGGACCCTGACACATAATCTGCCAGACAGCTCACATGGACTGTTCCCCCTCAGAATTTTCAGGATAGCCCTGTTTCTTCAGCCAATCCTTGGCCAGGGATCTTTCATTTCTGACCTCAGTCATTGTACATTCTTCCAGTTTGTAGATGGCCTGCTTCCTACTTTGTAGTCACGCCCTGTCTCTGTAACTCTTTGCTCCTAAATTACCTTGGCTCCACAAGATGCTATGTTTCTCCATCTAATGCTCAGTTATGCTCTTCCACTGCTGTGTGTCTGGATATTCAACTCAGCCCAGGATCCAAGTCCCTCACCTCTGATCAAGTATAAGCCCCACTAGACTTAAAACCCCTGACCACAGAGGACAAGATTCTCTCATTTTGGGACCTGATAGGATCCTTCCATCACTGGATTTCAAACTTTGCATCATGGCAAAGGCCCTGTACCAGGCAACGATAATGACCACCACAGGGGCCTTCACCCACCTGGACACTATCTGCCACCACTTCTCGTTACTGGGGGATACCCTCATAATGGCCCCTGCCCTAGCTCTCTCAGACTCCACCTGACCCTAACACCTCCTTATAGATGAAAAGGTGGGAGTGACCACTAGGGTTCTAACCCAACCAGTTCAGCCTGTGAATCAGGCTGTTGCTTTTCTGTCGAAACAACCAAACCCCACATATGTGGAGGGTAGCCATATTTGAGAGCCCTAACAACAGCAACTTGACTCACCCAGAAAATCCTCAAGATCACCCATTTTTCGTCAGTCACCCACCACCTCTCACATTCTGAATCTTTTTCACTTCCTTGGTCTAGTTCATTTACTGTTTCTAGAAAACTCTCAAATTACTTTGGCCTCCAACCCTGCCCTAAATCCTGTAACCCTCCTCCCTGTTCCTTCCTCCTTTCATACCATTTCCCACTCCTTCCCAGGGTCTATAGTGCTCTTATACTTACCCCAGCCTGTCTCTTAGACCAATCCCTCACAGACCTCCAACTCATCCTTTCTGTTGATGGAAGCTCCCTTATACACAGGTCAGGAAACTGTCACGTAGCTTATGCAGGGGTCTTTTCCACTAAAACATTTGAAGCAACCTGCCTGTCAGCAGGGGCTTCTTCACAAAATGGCCATAATAATTGCCTTTACTAGAGAACTCTAAATAGCTAAGGGTCAATGGGATAACATCTACACTGACTCTAAATACTCCTTTTTAATAGCCCATACCCATTCTGTCCTTTGGAAGGAAAGGGTCTTCCTCACTACCAAAGGCACTCCCATTGTCAACAGACATCTCACAGTCAAGCTCCTGGAGGCCCTCTAGCTCCCTGCAGAAGTAGCCACAACCAAGTGCTAGGGGCATCAGTCTTCCAAGGACCCCAGTGGCCTTAGGTAAAGCCAAACCTAAGTCAGTAGCCTAGGGACTGGCCTCTAGATCCACTGAATCTATTTTGTTTTTGGCATCCTCCTATCAGCTCTGTGGAGTGGAACAAACTCCTGAATAAAGAGCCACACAGACAAAAGGTAGATGGTTCTACTTAAATAACACTTCACTCTCCCCCAAGATCAGGCACTCTCCATCATTTTAGACATCCACCAAAACTTACATATGGGTCCCAAATCTTTGTTCTATTTCTTAGAGCCCTCCTTTGATCCCAGACATCTTCAAGCCCATTTTTTACAGTCCACTCCTCCTGCCAGATATGTGACAAAGAAAATACACAGGGGACCTTCCAGATATGTCAGCTCTTGCACCAGCTCTGAGAACATGAACAGGGCAAGAACTAGCAGGTTGACTTCACCCACATACCCACTCATAAAAAGCTCTGCTATCTCAAAACTCTTATAGATACCTTTACAGGATAGATAGAGGCATTCCCCACCAGCAGGGAAACAGTAGATGTGGAGGCTCAGGGACTCTTAGAACACGTCACCTCTCAGTTCAGCTTGTCACAGACCATCCAAATGGACAACAGCCCAGCTTTCACTTCCAGAGTTACCAAGCTCATGTCTGAAGCCCTCAACTATTGCACAAATTATATTTAGTATTATAAAAACCCAGAGCTAGATATTAGGAAAAAGCTGGAATATCAACAAGATGGAGAAACAAACCACAGCCAATTCTCACACAGCCAACTTCTCAAGCCAAACAGGGAATATTTGGTCTTCACTAGTGCTCAGCCTGACTGGTCTCTTAGTCAGAATGGATGCATTTCTTTCTTCTCTTGCCTTATATTTTCTTCCTGGTCAGCTATTTCACTTCCTGGACCAACTCTGCTAGAGCTAGGATTAAAGGTGTGAGCTACCATTGCCTGGCTGCTAGAACTTGAACTTACAAAGATCCAGACAGATCTCTGTCTCCCTAGCTATGAAATTAAAAGGATGGGGCACCACTACCTAATCTTCATGGCTTGGTTGTGGGTGATTTTGTCCTCTGATATTCCAGAAAAATTTTATTATTTTACAACATGTCCCTTTTGTGTCAAAAATAAAAAAGGTTATAATTGGCTCCCATTGGTTTCAGTTCCGCTTCCAGGACCAGGTGCTGTCTGCAGAGTAAGTCCCAGCGCATCTGTAGCAGGGGCAGATGAACTCTGCCGGTCACCATACCCACAGCTGCTACTGAGGGAATTTGCACGGCTACACACCTCGACTCCAACTGAGCGAATAGATAACTACAGGGGTCCCTGAAGGACAGAATCAGATCCCGCCCAGAGGTGAAGAGGAGTCACCAGGCCCAAACGCCTATATCCCAGCCAGGGAGGGAGAGTTGAGCTCCCATCGGTTTCGGTTCCGGTTCCGCTTCCGGGACCAGGTACTGTCTGCAGAGTCCCAGCACAACTGTAGCAGGGGCAGATAAACTCTGCCTGTCACCATACCGACATCTCCTGCTGAGGGAATTTGCACAGCTACCCACCTCAACTCCAACTGAGCAAACAGATAACTACAGGGGTCCATGAAGGACAGACTCAGGCCCCGCCCAGAGTTGAGGAAGGGTCACCAGGCCCAAGCGCATATATCCCAGCCAGGGAGGGAGAGTTGAGCTCCCATCGGTTCCAGTTCTGCTTCCAGGACCGTGTGCTGTCTGCAAAGTAAGCCCCAGCGAACTCTGTAACAGATGCAAATAAAGTTTGCCTGTCACCATACCCACAGCTGCTACTGAGGTAATTTGCACAGCTACCTGCCTTGACCTCGAACTGAGTGAATAGATAGCTTCTGGGGTATCTGAAGGGTAGATTCAGACCCTGCCCAGAGAGGTGACAGGAGGCACACAAGCCCGAGTGCCACAACTGACCAGGAGCCATCTAATCGTGAACCACTGAAGCCATGGGCAAACATCAGTGCAAAAACTTACATAATAATACAAGGAACAACATGGTAACTCCAAAAGAGAGTGGTGATCTTACAAATACAAGACCTGAGCTGAGCAATCAAGAGGAAACAGAAGGAAGCAACACCAAAAATTTCTTTTTGTTGATCATCGAAGTTCTCAAAGAAGATATGAAAAATAGCCTTAAAGAAATAGAAGAAAATACAAACAAAAAAATTGGAAGAGATGAACAAATCTATGAAAGAAACATGCCAGGAACTAAAAGCTGAAATGGAAGCAATAAAAAAGGCACAAAATGAGGGAAAGATAGAAATATAAAATCTGAAGAAAAAAGCTGGAACCACAGATACAAGCATAACAGAGTTGAAGAGATGGAAGATAGAATCTCTGAAGTGGAAGATTCAGTAGCTCAAATACATATATCAGTCAAAGAAAATAGTAAAACTAAGAAAGATATAACTCAAAATGTTCAGGAAATCTGAGACACCATGAAAAGACCTAATTTGAGAATAATAGGAATAGAAGAAGGAGAAGAATGCCAGCTCAAAGGCACAGATAATGTTTTCAATAAAATCATAGAAGAAAACTTCCCTAACCTGAAGAAGGAAATGCCTATAAAGATACAAGAAACTTACAGAACACCAATTAGACATGACCCCCCAAAAAAGTCAGACGCCACATTATAATCAAGCCAAAAAACATACAGAACAAAGAAAAAATTTTAAGAGCTGCAAAAGAAAAGGGCCAACTCACATATAAAGGCAGACCCATCAGAATAAAGCCTGACTATTCAATGGAAATGATGAAAGCTAGAAGGGCTTGGTCAGAAGTTATACAAATGCTAAAAGTGCATGGCTGCCAAACTAGAATACTATACCCTGCAAAATTATCGATCACCATAGATGGAGTAAACAAGGTATTTCAGGACAAAGTCAGACTGAAAGAATATCTATCTACCAATCTAGCAATTCAGAGAGTATTAGAGGGAAAACTCCAACCTAAGGACCCCAGATACACCCATGAAATCACAGACAATCAAGTCCACAGAAGAATACCCTAGAGAAAGGAAATACAAACAAGTTACCATGAAAAATGGAAGGAAATATGAATCAATGGTCACGAATTTCCCTTAATATCAATGGTCTCAACTCTCCTATAAAATGTCACACTCTAACAAGATGGATACAACAACAGAAGCCATCCTTTTGTTGCCTACAAGAAACACACCTCAACTGCAAAGACAGACACAAGCTTAGAATAAAGGGTTGGGAAAAGATTTTCCAGTCAAATGGTCCTAAGAAACAAGCAGGGGTTGCAATCCTAATATCTAACAAAGTAGACTTTAAGCTAAAAGCAATTAAAAGGGACCAAGATGGTCACTACTTATTCATCACAGGAAAAATTGGTCAAGAGGAGATTTCAATCTTAAATATTTATGCCCCTAATATA
>PVIH01005453.1:0-46269 GCA_004025045.1 Sigmodon hispidus | reverse complement strand
CTATGTAAAAGAAACACTGCTAAAGCTCGAATCCCAAATCAATTCTTATACCCTAATAGTGGGATACTTCAATACCCCACTTTCAACCCTGGATAGATCAACCAGACAGAGTCTCAACAGAGAAATGAGGAGTCTGAAAGAGGTTATGATGCAAATGGATTTCATAGATATCTACAGAACCTTCAACCCAAAGGCAAAGGAATATACATATTTCTCAGCTCCTCATGGAACTTTCTCCAAAATTGACCCCATAATTGGTCATAAAGCAAATATCAACAGATACAAAAAAATGGAAATAATCCCTTGTAACATATCAGACCACCAGGGCCTAAAGTTAGAGTTCAACACCATCAAAACCTAAAGACAGCCTACCAACTCATGGAAACTAAACATCACTAAGTTGAACCATCTCTGGATCAAGGAAGAATTAAGAAAGAAATCAAAGTCTTCCTAGAATTTAATGAAAATGAACCTACAATGTATCCAATCTTGTGGGACACAATGAAGGCAGTCTTAAGAGGAAAATTCATAGTGCAAGATGCCTATATGAAAAACCTAGAGAAATCCCACACTAGAGACCTAACAGCTCATCTGAAAGCCTTAGAACAATTAGAAGCAAATTGACCTAGAAGGAGTAGACAGCAGGAAATAATTAAACTTAGATCTGAAATCAATACAATTGAAACAAAAAGAACAATACAAAGAATCAACAAATCTAAGAGTTGGTTCTTTGAGAAAGTTAACAAGATAGATAAGCCCTTAGCCAAACTAATCAAAAAACAGAGAGAGAGAGTGTTCAAATCAACAAAATCAGAAATGAAAAGGGGGACATAACAACAGACTCCCAGGAAATACAGAGAATTATGAGATCATATTTTGAAAATCTGTATTCCACAAAAATGGAAAAGCTAGGAGAAATGGACAGCTTTCTGGACAGGTACCATCTACCAAAATTAAATGAAGATCAGATTAATTACCTAAACAAGCCTATAACCATTAAGGAAATTGAAGCTGTCATTAAGAACCTCCCTAAAAATAAAAGCCCTGGTCCAGATGGTTTTAGTGCCGAATTCTACCAGACATTCAAAGAAGAATTACTATCATTACTCCTCAAACTATTTCACACAGTAGAAACTGAAGGAATATTGCCAAATTCCTTTTTTGAGGCCACAATTACCCTAATCCCCAAGCCATTCAAAGACACAACAAAGAAGGAGAATTATAGACCAATTTCCCTCATGAATATTAATTCAAAAATTCTCAACAAAATTTTGACAAACTGTATACAAAAATGTATAAAAAATATCATCCACCACGACCAAGTAGGCTTCATCCCAGAAATGCAGGGCTCGTTTAACATACGACAAACTGTAAATTTATCAATCATATAAACAAACTAAAGTAACAAAACCACATGATCATATACTTAGATGCTGAAAAAGCCTTTGACAAAATACAACACTCCTTTATGATTAAAGCCCTGGAGAGATCAGGAATACAGGGAGAATACCTAAATATAATAAAGGCAATTTACAAGAAGCCGACAGCCAGTATCAAACTTAATGGAGAAAAATTCAAAGCACTTCCACTAAAGTCAGGAACTAGACAAGGATGTCCTCTCTCCCTTTATCTATTCAATATAGTTCTCAAAGTTTTAGCTAAAGCAGTAAGGGAACAAAAAGAGATTAAGGAGATACAAATTGGAAAAGAAGAAGTGAGGCTATCTCTATTTGCAGATGATATCATTGTATACATAAGTGACCCACAAAATTCTTCCAAGGAACTACTACAGCTGATAAATACCTTCAGCAATGTAGCAGGATACAAGATTAACTCAAAGAAATCAGTAGCCCTTCTAAACACTAGAGATAGAAGAGCTGAAAAACAAATAAGGGAAACATTACCCTTCATAATAGCTGCAAATAGTATTAAATACCTTGGAGTAACTATAACCAAAGAAGTAACAGACCTATTTGACAAAAATTTGAAATCACTGAAGAAAGACATTGAAGAGGATATCAGAAAATGGTAAGCTCTCCCATGTTCCTGGATTGGTAGGATCAACATAATAAAAATGGCAATTCTACCAAAGGCAATCTACAGATTCAATGCACTGTCCATCAAAATCCGAACACAATATTTTTTGGAACTTGAAAGAACAATACTCAATTTCATTTGGAATAACAGGAAAGCCAGGATTGCCAAAACAATTTTACTCAACAAAAGAACCTCAGGAGGTATCACCATCCCTGATTTCAATCTATACTATAGAGCTACAGTAATACAAACAGCCTGGTAGTGGCATAAAAACAGACTTGTGGACCAATGGAATAGAATTGAGGATCCAGACATTAACCTAAAAACCTATGAACACCTGATCTTTGACAAAGAGGCCCAAAACATTCAATGGAAAAAAGATAGTATATTTAGCAAATGGTGTTGGCATAGCTGGATGGAAGTGTGCAGAAAAATGCAAATAGATCCGAGCCTGTCACCCTGCACAAAACTCAAATCCAAGTGGATCAAAGACCTCAACTTAAAGCCAACCACTTTGAACTTGATAGAAAAGAAAGTGGGAAATACACTTCTACAAATTGGCACAGGTGACCACTTCCTAAATATAACACCAGTGGCACAGACACTAAGACCAACAATCAATAAGTGGGATCTCCTGAAGCTAGGAAGCTTCTGCAAAGCCAAGGACACTGTCAATAGGACAAAACAACAGCCTACAGAATGGGAAAAGATCTTTACCAACCCTACAAGTGATAGAGGTCTGATCTCTAAGGTATATAAAGAGCTCAAGAATTTAGAGCCCAAAACCTTGAATAACCCTATCAAAAAATGGGGTACAGATCTAAAAAGGGAATTCTCAGCAGAAGAACTACGAATGACTGAAAGGCACCTGAAAAAGTGCTCTTCATCTTTAGCCATCAGAGAAATGCAAATCAAAACAACTTTGAGATACCACCTAACACCTGTTTGATTGGCTAAGATAAAAGGCACAGATGACAGCCTATGTTGGAGAGGATGTGGAACAAGGGGGACACTCTTCTATTTTTGGTGGGAGTGTAAGCTTGTTCAGCCACTTTGGAATGTAATATGATGTTTCTCAGAAAATTGAGAATCTATCTCCCCAAGGACCCAGCAATACCACTTCTGGGTGTATACCCTAAAGAGGCACATTCACACTCCAAAGGTATTAGCTCAACTATGTTCATAGCAGCGTTATTTGTAATAGCAAGAACCTGGAAACAACCTAGATGTCCCTCAACTGAAGAATGGATTAACAAACTGTGGTACATCTACACTATGGAATACTACTCAGCAGTAAGAAAAAATGATATCCTAAAATTCACAGGCAAATGGATGGATTTGGAGAATATCCTCCTGAGCGAAGTATCATAAACTCAGAGAGATAAGCAGGGGATGTACTCACTCACTAGTGGTCTCTAAACAAACAAACAAGAAAATAAGCCAAACATGCCCAAGCAGCAAACCACAACCACTGAACAGCTTGGGATCAGAAACACCCTGGACTGACCCTTCGGACCCCACTCCAACTATAGGAACACCTGACTCACTCTTGAGGGAGGGTGGACAAAACTTTATTTGGCCAGGAGTGGAGACTGATCCAAGCATTATTGGGTCAGTGGGACCATAGGACTATCTGCTCCCTGCTCAGGAAGGGGATAGGGAATTGTGGAGAAGTAAAATGACCTGATGTGGTGGGAACGGGAAGGGACCTTGAATAAAGATATACTGGGATGGAAAAAAAAATTCAGAGGGAAAGCTGAACACAAAGTAAATATATGTGTAGCAATCTTATTTGCATTATCACCCTCTATAAGTCATGCTTATGATTTTTATCTTCTTTATAGTTATTGTTAACTTTTCAGCCATTTAAATTCATTTTACTGTTTTTTTGATAAATACAAAATAAATAAAGAAGAAAAAAAAGGAACAAAATGATCTAGAAATAAATTTTTATTGTAGAGAAAGAAAAAAACTAAAAAAAGGTTATAACTAATTTAATAAAAACCATACAATAGGTTCAATAACTATATACAATATATATAAGCAATAACTATATCAGCAATGTCTAGTCCATTAACAATTGACAAATTCAGAAAAAAATATTCATTATTTATCCAATTTTGGTAAGTCCAAAGGATAATACCTAATTCACTTTCTATCTAACTTTTATTACCAGCTGAAAAAAATATTTTGATGTCTCTCAAACTTACACACTTTACAACTAAAGAAAAACTATTAATATAACTATCTAATCTTCAACTCCTTCAGAGACTTGAGAAGGAAATAATAACTAAGTAAATAAGAAGTATAAACAAGAAACTTTCAAAAAATGTAAAAAATAGTTGGCTGACTGCACAGTCACCCAAGGTTCCTCGGTAGTATTGGAGCATCAACTTCAGCCTACAAGCCTAGCATATGTGACAAATTTATCTGTCAAACAGAGTATTTTTACAACATTCTTACCTTGTCCTGGCAAGTTTCAGCAGTTATTTCTTGTGTATTCTGGTTCATACTGTCAGCAGTCAAGGTAAAAGCACTTTCTTGCCCACTGGCTAACTTTTCCCACAAAGAAAGTCAACTCTATATGGAGTTTCTTCAGTGCTCATCATCTGTTTAGAAGTAGATTAGTTCTTCCAGGAGCAGATATGTCTCATTGTCATAAAAAATAAAATAACCTTTGTTATTAAAATATCTTAAATGCCATATTCTCTAGACCTCTGAAGTATTTGAAGAAGTCCTGTATATCTAAACTACATCTCTGTTTGACCTTAAAAACATATCTAATATGACCATAAGTTTGATTGTAAGGTCTGTCTACTAACTGGAATTTCTTTATGTCCTAATTAGTTGGTAATAAAACTTTCAAGGATTAGCTATTTGTATTACATTGTGAGATAAACTGAATAGGTACAATACCTAGAACAAGCATAGAAATATATGTACAATAAAATCAATAATCTCAACTTTTTTAGCAATAGTCACAATTTGTATACAATATACAAAAAATCCAATCTAGTGCAAATTATTTAAAATAAGTAATTGCTTTAAAAGTAGATTCACTAATGTACTCTTTTGTCCTACTGTATCTGTATCCCATTTTCTTTTTCTTTTTTTTTTAAAAAAGCCTGAATCTAATCTCCCTAGTTCAGCTTTTTTCTCAATCATACCAATAACAATGTGTAACCAATGACACTAAATAATGACAATTATTCATAACACATTGAAAGATCAAAAACCATGCACGCTACCTCTTGTGAATGTGGCCATTATGTTCTTAAATTAACTTCCTGCTGCATGGGGGCAAACTTATCTTTAAGGAACCCTAAATTTTTTTTCATTACTTAACAAGTCCTGAAATAAGTATCTGTATCATTTATTGTCCAGTCTTTGCATAATGGGAAAGTGTAGGGTTTGTCTCAAGTCCTGGCTATAGTAGTCTGTGAGGCTGGTTCATCTCATTTAGTCACCTTGAAATTATCCTGAGGAGTTGAGAGTCCAAATCTGATCTTTGGTTGGTGTTTGTTAGCCTAGTGGCATTGTCATAATCCATGTAAAATTTTTGTGGGGCCCCATCTTCATTGAACTTCAAAGGCCTCAATTAGGCATTGTCATGGATCACTGCAGAAAATGAATAAGAGACTCAAACCCAAAAAATGTATAGGGACTAGATAAAATCTTTTTTCTACAATTGATTACTACTTTATATAACCATTAATATCCTGACAAAAAATTAAAAATTACTTATAAATATATTATCCTTATCAACTGAAATATTTATACTGAAAGATCATGAGATTAGTAGCAATAAAATAGTTCCTTAATTTTGAGTATTCTTCTGCCTCACATCAGATGGCTCTTATGATATGATAATGAAATTTTGCATTTTCCTTTAACAAGCATACATGGATTTAGAGAAGGAGAGAGTCATTCTCCAACTCCAAAGCCAGCTTTAATTTATAATATAACTGGGAAGTACACTTTTCTTAAAAATAAAGATATATCAATGTTAGATAGGGAGGTTTTACCTATTGTTAACAATAGGTCCAATATTGCTTTGGTTGTAATTGTTTTCTAGAAAGCTTTCCGTTCTGCTTTAGATATGTGGATGTCCGAGGTTTTTTGACTACTTCAGGAAGAGTATTTTTAGTTTTCTGGAAAGACAAAAGCAAAACCCTGCCCTGACCCTTTTTACATGAGTTTTTTTTACAAGTTAAAGAATGAGGCCACAATAACCCTGATACACAAGCCACTCAAAGACACAACAAAGAAAAAGAATTACAGACCAATTTCCCTCATGAACATTGATGCAAAAATTCTCAACAAAATTCTGGCAAAAAAAATATGACAACATATAAAAAAATGTCATTCACCATGAACAAGTAGGCTTCATCCCAGAAATGCAGAGATGGTTCAACATACAAAAAACCGTAAATGTCATCAATCATATGAACAAATTGAAGGAAAAAAAATATATGATCATCTCCTTAGATGCTGAAAAAGCCCTTGACAAAATTCAACACTCCTTTATTATAAAAGTCCTGGAGAGATCAGGAATACAGGGAAAATATCTAAATATAATAAAGGCGATTTACAAAAAGCTGACAGCCAACATCAAGCTTAATGGAGAAAAACTCAAAGCAATCCCACTAAAATCAAGAACAAGACAAGGTTGTCCCCTCTCCCCTTATCTATTGAACCCAGTTCTCAAAGTTTTAGCTAAAACAATAAGAGAACAAAAGGAGATTAAGAGGATACAAATTGGAAAATAAGAAGTGAAACTATCTCTATTTGCAGATGATAGGATTGTATACATAAATGACCTACAAAATTCTACCAGGGAACTTCTACAGCTGATGAATACCTTCAGCAATGTAATAGAATACAAGATTAATTCAAAATATCAGTAGTCCTCTGATACACTAATGATAAAAGGGCTAAAAAAGAAATAAGAAAAACATTACCCTTTATAATAGCTGCAAATACCATTAAATACCTCGGTGTAACTATAACCAAAGAAGTAACAGATCTATTTGACAAAAACTTTAAATCACTGAAAAAAGAAATTGAAGAGGATATCAGAAAATGGAAAGGTCTCCCATGATCCTGGATAGGTAGGATCAACATAGTGAAAATGGCAATCTTACCAAAAAGTAATCTACAGATTCAATGCAATTCCCATCAAAATCCCAACACAATTTTTTACAGACCTTGAAAAAACAATACTTAATTTCATTTGGAATAACAGGAAAGCCAGGATTGCCAAAACAATTTTGCTCAACAAAAGTACCTCCTGAGGCATTACTATCCCTGACCTCAAGTTATACCATAGAGCTACAGTAATAAAAACAGCCTGATACTGGCATAAAAACAGACTTATAGATCTATGGAATCGAACTGAAGACCCAGACATTAATCCAAAAACCTATGAACACCTGACCTTGACAAAGAGGCACAAAATATTCAATGGAAAAAGATAGTATCTTTAACAAATGGTGTTGGCATAGCTGGATGGGAGTATATAGAAAAATGCAAGTAGATCAAGCCTGTCACCCTGCACAAAACTGTAATCCAAATGGATCAAAGGCCTCAACATCAACCCAGCCACTCTGAACTTGGTAAAAAAAGGTAAGTGGGAAATACCTCCAATGAATTGGCACAGGTGACCACTTCCTAAATAAAACACCAGTAGCACAGACACTAAGAACAATAATCAATAAGTGGGACCTCCTGAAACTGAGAAGCTTCTGTAAGGCCAAGGACACAGTCAACAAAACAAAATGACAGCCTACAGAATGGGAAAAGATTTTTACCAACCCTATAAGTGACAGAGGACTAATCTCTAAAATATATTGAGAAATCAAGAAACTAGAACCCAAAACCCTAAATAAGCCAATCAATTAAAAATGGGGTTCCGAACTTAAAAGGGGAATTGTCAGCAGAAGATTTACAAATGGATGAAAGGCACTTGAAAAAGTGCTCAACATCTTTAGCCATGCAAATCAAAACAATTTTGAGATACCATCTTACCCCTGTCAGAATGGCTAAGATTAAAAAGACAGATAACAACCTATGGTGAAGAGAATGCAGAGTGAGGGGAACACTTCTCCATTGTTGGTGAGAGTGTAAACTTGTTCAGCCACTCAGGAGTGCAGTATGGCTGTATCTCAGAAAACTGGGAATCAATCTCCCCAATGAGATTTTAGGCATATACCCTAAAGATGCATATTCACACCCCAAAAGCATTAGCTCAACTATGTTCATAGCAGCATTATTCATAATAGCGAGAACATGAAAACAACCTAGACTCCCCTCAGCTGAAGAATGGATTAACAAACTGTGGTACATCTACACAATGAAGTACTACTCAGCAGTAAGAAAAAATGATAGCCTAAAATTTGCAGGCATATGGATGAAACTGGAGAATATTCTCCCTAGTGAGATATCACAAACCCAGAAAAATAAGTAGGGGGTATACTCACTTATCAGTGGCCTTAAAATAAAAGATGCATTGTATACAAGATCAAGGGTAGAACATAGCTAAA
This sequence comes from Sigmodon hispidus, assembly GCA_004025045.1. Taxonomy (NCBI): domain Eukaryota; kingdom Metazoa; phylum Chordata; class Mammalia; order Rodentia; family Cricetidae; genus Sigmodon; species Sigmodon hispidus. Next base: position 37,690 of record PVIH01005453.1, on the reverse strand, counting down.
TGGCACAATGCTTTACTTCGGCATTGATGGCCTCTGGCAGGGTTGTGGGTGAGGAAGGACTTGTTTTCTTATTTGGCTGGCCACAGGAAATTTAATTATGCTCCAGTAAATAAGTGAGCAGCATGATGGGCATTTTTGTAAATAGGGAGATCATAAGAGTTAGTATAAAACTAGAGGACTGAAAACTGAGTTTGATGGGGAGTCTGATGTAAAAATCACTAAATAATAAATAAAATATTATGCTGAAAAAAAGAATTGTCACAACAGTAGATGAGCCATTATTTCTGCTTATTAAGAATTTTTCCTGTTTAAATCAAATCTTTATTAATGTTGATGGCATCCATAGCTTTTTTTCTCCTATGGAAACAAAAGCTAAATCCTTTCTCCAATGTAGCACATATATGGTTTCCATTCTGAGGACAGTACATCTTTGAAGTAGACAGGCTGATTTTGTAGTAGGTTTATTGCTATTGTTTTGGTTTTTGCATTTTATAATCCAATGCCTTTCTGTAGCTGTTGTTCTTTTCTCATTAGCACTAATAAAATTTCAAGTTAATAAAGCATTAAATACTCTATTTTGGGGGGATCTTTGATAATTTTCTGTTTACTTAGTATACCCTCTAGAGTTTTATTCAATATTTCTATTACTACTTTGTATAGTAGGATTGTGTAGTATACATGTAGTATGCTTTATATTATAATAAGCCAATAATGTTTTTTTTTAACTAAAGGCAAATGCTGGTGAATTGTCAGTCTTAATTTATACAGATATTCCCATGATAGCCATAACTGCTAGCAAATACCTGATTACAGAATCAGACTTTTCTGAACTCAAAGCACTTGCCCATTGAAATCCTGAAAATGTATCTATTGTAGGCTGTACATATCTTAGTTTTCCAAATTCTGTAAAATGAACTTCATTCATCTGCCAAATTTTATTTCTATGTATACCTTTAGGATTACTTCCTGTTGGTAATAGAGTTTGATTATAAGAGAAACAGGTAGAACACTTTTTTACAATTTTTTTGGCTTAGTGCTAAGTTATGGAGAAACTCTTTTTTTAAACCTTTATTATTGACATGATGTTCTTTATAAAACACTGAGGCCTCTAGCATATTTCCTATTAATAATTTATCAATTTCATAATTATCTTGTGCCTGAGGACCTGGAAGACCTCTGTGGGATTGGATTTGTATTATATAAAAGAAATAACTCATATTTCTGATTATGTTTTATAACAAACTAAATAAGGAAATTAGTTCTGACTTATTAATAAAATTAATAGTTGCAATGTGTGAAACAACCCTTTCTGCATACCGAGAGTCAGTGACTATGTTAAGAGGTTCTGTAAAATTCACTAATAGCATTTTAATAATCTATAATTCTAACTGTTGGACAGATTTATATGGGCTTTGACCCATTTTACTTACATTTTCTGATCTGTAACCTGCCTTTCTTAATTTCTTTGTATCAGTATAAAATAAGGAAGCTCCAGAAATGGGTATTTTCTGTACAACTTTAGGAAGAATTTAGTTAGTTCCCTTCATGAATTGAATTTTTTTTCCTTTGAAGATATATGTTGTTATTCTCTCCCCCATTCCCCTCCAAAATACTGCAAGCTCTTTGTCAAGGTCCACTTTCTGCTCACAATTGGTCAATTTATTCATTAGTTAAAGGTACAACAATTTCTGCTGGATTTCAGCAACAATGTCTACTGACAATTCCTGTCAATTGGCAAAGTCTTAATTTTCCTTTAAAAATAAAATCAGAAATATTTTTCCTACATTTTAATTTATTATTTAGTTTATGTGGTAGAGATATACACTCTAATATAATATCTTCCCTTTGTCATAAAATTCCTGTTGCCAAATACTTAGAGGCTAAAATAACCAGAATTCAATTAAGGGTTAGATTCATATGCTCCACATGTGCATCCTGTAATTTCTTTTCCACCAAAGCCAATTCTCACTAAGTTCAAGCTGACATTTCTGTTAGATATAAGTACTCATCACTATCTAAGATTTCAAAAAAATTATCCAGTTCATGAATTTTTATTTTGTCCCAATAGTGGGCCATACATTCAAAATGTCTCCTAGAAAACTTTGGAATTTATTAAAAGTCTGCAATCTATCTCCCCTGATTTTCACTTTTTTGGATCTAATTTTTTGTAGACCTATTTATAACCTAAATAATTAATAAAATCTCCTCTGTATATTTTTTCTGAAACAATTTCTAATTCGCAAAATTATTTTATTTTTTGAAAACATTCTTTCTAATGTGTCTATATTTGAGTGAGCCAATATTGTCCATGTAGTGGTAAAAAATAGGATGTAGGAGTTGCTTACATATCACTTCTTTTTTTGAAGAACATTGCAGAAGAGGAAGATTATTTTCTTCATGTGTCACTTTTAATGGCTATTATGTAAAATGTTGGCACAAAATGGGGCTATTTAACATTCCTTATAAAAGAACACTCCATTGATACCTCTTTACAGGCTAAGAATTGTAAGTGGACATTTAAAACTATTTTTTCTTTGTTCTGTTCTTCTAGAGGTATAGTAAAAAAAAAAGTCTTTTAAGTCAATTATTATGATAGGCTATTATTTAGATAACATAGAAGGAAAAAAGTTTCAGATTGTAGATAGCCCATTAATTAATCACCTTGTTAACCACTCTTAGATGTGTTAGCATTTTCTGTTTTCCATTTTTCTTTTTAATAACAAATAATTCCAAGAGCTTGCCAATTCTTCAATATGCTAAGCATTTAACTACTCCTATAACAGCTGTTTTAAGACATGCAATTTTTCCTTTGCTGAAGACCATTTTGGAACCCATATAGGCTTATCTGTTAACCATTTTAAAGACAGAGCTGTGAGTGCCTTTGAAAGATCAGCAATGGCATCATCCGACAAGGACAAAGGACTTTGAAACTCCATCCTCATCCAGAGCAGAGAAAAAGGTGAGTGGATATCAGCTCCTGGGCCTCAGTGTAGAGAATTTCTCTTGAGGATTGGGCTCACACCCAAGGGTCTGATATCAGATTATTCCCAGCAGAACGCCCTAGGCTCTGCCCAGATGGGCCCCATCTCCAGGGCAAACTGCATCATCAGACAAAGACAGAGGGCTTTGAAACACAGTCCCCTATCCATGCAGAGTCAAATATCAAACAGACCCCTTGCTCAGAGCAGACAGGAGACACACAAGCTCTTTAGCCACAACTGACTAGGAGCAGATTAACTGTGGACCACTGAAGCCATGGGCTTCTAGTTCCTGATTTTAATGAGATTGCTTTCAATTTTTCTCCCTTAAGTTTGATGTTGGCTGTCAGCTTCAAGTAAATCACCTTTATTATATTTAGATATTTTCCCTGTATTCCTGATCTCTCCAGGACTTTTATCATGAAGGACTGTTGGATTTTGTCAAAGGATTTAGAAGCATCTAAAAATATGATCATGTAGGGTTTTTTTCCTTCAATTTGTTTATATGATGGATGACATTTATGGTTTTTTGTATGTTAAACCATCCCTGCATGTATGGAATGAAACCTACTTGATCATAGTGAATAATAGTTTTTATATGTTGTTGTATCCTGTCTGCCAGAATTTTGTTGAGAAGTTTAGCATCAATATTCATGAGGGATATTTGTCTGTAATTCCTCTTTTTTGTTGTGCCTTTGAGTGGCTTGGGTATTAGGGTAATTGTGGCCTCATAAAAATATTTTGCCAATATTCCTTCAGTTTCTACTGTGTGAAACAGTTTGAGGAGTATTGGTAATAGTTCTCCTTTGAATGTCTGGTAAATTATGCACTGAAACCATCTGGATCTGGGCTCTTTTTACTTGAGGTTTTTTAATGACAGCTTCAATTTCCTTTAGGGTTATAGGTCTGTTTAGGTAATTAATCTTATCTTCATTTAATTTTGGTAAGTGGTACCTATCAAAAAGTTTCTATTTCTTCTAGACTTTCCACTATTTGTAAAGTATAGATATTCAAAGTATGACCTCATAATTCTCTGGATTTCCTGGGGATCTCTTGTTATGTTCCCCTTTTTGTTTCTGATTTTGTTGGTTTAGATACTCTCTCTGCATTTTGGTTAGTTTGGATAAGGGTTTTTCTATCTTGTTGGCTTCCTCAAAGAACCAACTCTGTGATTCATTGATTCTTTGTATTGATCTTTTTGTTTCAAATGTATTGATTCCAGCTTTAAGTTGGATTTTTTCCTGCCATCTTCTCCTTCTAGGTGTGTTTGCTTCTAATTATTCTAAGGCTTTCAGCTGTGTTGATAGATTTCTAGTGTGTGATTTCTCTAGGTTTGTCACATATACATCTAGTGGTATGAATTTTCCTCTCAAGCCTGCTTTCATTGTATCCCACAAGTTTGGGTACATTTTGGATTCATTTTCATTAAATACTAGGAAGACTTTGATTTCTTTCTTAATTCTTCCTTGAACCAGAGGTGGTTCAGTTGAGTGATGTTTAACTTCCATGAGTTGGTGTAAGTTTCCATGAGGCTTTCTGTGATTTTGGATGACGTTGAACTCTAACTTTAGGCCAGTGTGGTCTGATATGCTACTAGGTATTATTTCCATTTATTTGTATCTACTGATATTTGCTTTATGACCAATTATGTGGTCAATTTTAAAGAAAGTTCCATGTGGCACTGAAAAACATGTATATTCCCTTGTGTTGGGTGGAAACTTCCGGTAAATATCTATTAAATCCATTTGAATCATAACCTCTGTTAGACTCCTTATTTCTCTGTTGAGTCTCTGTCTGGTTGACCTACGCAAGGGTTAAAGTAATGTATTGAAGTCTCCCACAATTAGGGTATGAGAGTTGATGTGTTATTTGAGCTTTAGTAGTATTTCTTTTACATAGGTAAGTGCCCTTATATTAGGGGCATAAATATTCAGGATTGAAATTTCATCTTGATCAGTTTTTCCTGAGATGAATAAATAATGTTCATCCTTGTCTCTTTTAATTGATTTTAGTTGAAGTCTATTTTGTTTGATATTAGGATGGCAACACCAGCTTGTTTCTTAGGGCCATTTAATTGGAAAATCTTTAACCAACTCTTTACTGTTTCTGCCTCTAAAGTTGAGGTGTGTTTCTTGTATGCAGCAGAGGGATGTGTTCTATTTTTGTGTCCACGGTGTTAGTGTGTGTCTTTTTATAGGTGAATTGAGTCCATTGATATTAAGAGATATTAATGACCAATGATTGTTATTTTTTTTTTTTTTTTTGGTTGTAGCTTGTATGTAATTCCTTTCTCTGGGCTTTTCTTCTTTGGGATTATTGATTGTTTGTGGTTTCATGGGTATATCTGGAATCCTTAGGTAGTAGTTTTCCCTCTAATGCATTCTCAAGGGCTGGATTTATAGATAGGTATTGTTTAAGTCTGACTTCGGTTTCTTCTGGTATTGCCTTCTTGTTCTTTATATTGCTATATGTATTCTTGCGCTGACATGTTGTCTCTCCCCTTATCTACACAATACAGTTCTAGAAGTTTTAGCTAAAGATATAAGAGAATGAAAGTAGTTTAAGGGGATACAAATTGGAAAAAAGAAGGAAAACTACCTTTATTTGCAGATTATATGATTATATACATAAGCCATCCACAAAATTCTACCAGAGAACTTCTAGAGCTGATAAAACACCTTTAGCAATGTAGCAGGGTATAAGATTAACTCTAAGAAATCAATAACTCTCATATACACTAAAGATAAAAGGGCTAAAAAATAAATAAGGGGGGTCTGGAGAGATGGTGCAGCAGTTGAGAACACTGACAGCTCTTCCAGAAGACCACAGTTCAATTGCCAGCACTCACATGGAAACTTACAACTGTCTGTAGTTCCAATTTCAGGCAAACACGAAGGCAAATAAATAAATAAATAAGGTTTTACAAAAAATGAAATAAGAGAAACATCACCCTTTATAATACCTGCAAATAGAATTAAATACCTTGGAGTAACTATAACCAAAGAAGTAACAAATCTATGTGAAAAAGACTTTAAATCACTGAAGAAAGAAATTGGAAATGGAAAGGTCTCCCATGATCCTGGATAGGTAGGATCAACATAGTAAAAATGGCAATGCTACCAAAGGCAATTTAAGATTCAATGCACTTGACATCAAAATCCCAACACAATTTTTTACAGACCTTGAAAGAACAATACTCAACTTCATTTGGAATAACAGGAAAGCCAGGATTGCCAAAACAATTTTGCTCAACAAAAGAACCTCAAGAGACATCACCATCTCTGACTTCAAGTTATACTATAGAGCTACAGTAATAGAAACAGCCTGGTACTGGCATAAGAACAGACTTGTGGATCAATGGAATTGAATGGAAGATCCCAGCATGAACCCAAAAACCTATGAACCCTTTGACAAAGAGGCCCAAAATGCTCAGTGGAAAAAAATAGTATCTTTAACAAGTAGTGTTGGCATAGCTGGATGGTAGTATGTAGAGAACTGCAAATAGATCCAAGCCTATCACCCTGCACAAAATCCAAGTGGATCAAAGACCTCAACATAAATTCAGCCACTCTGAACTTGATAGAAAAGAAAGTGGGAAATACCCTCCAACGCATTGGGACAGGTGACCACTTCCTAAATATAATACCAGTAGTACAGACACTAAGACCAACAATCAATAAGTGGGACCTCCTGAAACTGAAAAGCTTCTGTAAAGCCAAAGACACAGTCAATAAGACAAAACGACAGCCTACAGAATGGGAAAAGATTTTCACCAACCTAAAAGTGACAGAGGACTGATCTCTAAAATATATTGAGAAATCAAGAAACTAGAGCCCAAAACCTTGAATAACCTAATCAGAAAATGGGACTCGGGACTAAAAGGGGAATTTACAACAGAAGAATTACAAATGGTTGAAAAGCACTTGGAAAAGTGCTCGACCTCTTTAGCCATCAGAGAAATACAAGTCAAAACAACTTTGAGATAGCACATTACACCTGTCAAATTGGCTAAGATAAAAGACACAGATGACAGCCTATGCTGGAGAGGTTGCAGAGCAAGGGGAACACTTCTCCATTGTTGGTTAGAATATAAACTTGTTCAGCCAGTCTGGAAGGCAGTATGGCGGTTTCCTAGAAAACTGGGAATCAATCTCCTCAAGGTTCCAGCAATAATATTACTGGGCATATACCCTAAAGATGCACATTCACACTCCAAAGGCATTAGCTCAACTCTGTTCATAGCAGCATTATTGGTAATAGCAAGAGCCTGGAAACAATCTAGATGTCCCTCAACTGAGGAATGGATTAGCAAACTGTGGTACATCTACACAATGGAGTACTACTCAACAGTAAAAAAAAAATGATAATCTAAAATTCACAGGCAAATGGATGGATTTGGAGAATATCCTCCTGAGTGAGGTCCCACAAACCCAGAAGAATAAGCAGGAGATGGACTCACTCATTAGTGGACATTAAGCAAAATCATTCTTATCTCATTGAAAGGTGATGGGTAAATAAAGTGATTTAAAACATACCCACACAAAATAAACAAATAAACAATAAAAACTTCTTGTTTGATTGTAAAAGGGTCACGAAGCAGGAATTTATGGTGGCCATAGTGCATTCATGGGCATTAACTGTGACCTAGTGTGCTTTCCTCATCTGTAGCTAAGCCTAACCGGGCTTGAGATGTCTCAGTTTTTATTTTTTATATTTCATGTATTTTAGAGAAAAGAGACACATAGAACAGTTATTTTCATTATTTAAAATGCCTCCATAAGCCAGTTCCGGAACCAGGTTCTGTCTGTGGAGCATGTCTCCACACACTCCGTAGCAGACAGAGATAAACTTTGATTGTCAGGGTTCCCCCAGCTGCTGCTAAGACAAGGGAACTTCCGTGGCCACCCCGCCTCCAACTGCTCCAACAGAGAAGGACTGAGGACTCTGAAAGACAGACTCAGATTCTGCCCAGAGTGAGGTGAGGTCAGCAGGCTCCAGGGCCTAAATCCCTGCCAGGGAAAATTGTGTTCTGGTCGGGTTCCAGTTCTGGGACCAGGTGCTGTCTGTGGAGTGTGTCTCCACACACTCCATAGCAGACAGAGATAAACTTTGGCTGTGAGGGTTCCCCCAGCTGCTGCTAAGACAAGAGAAACTGCTCGGCCACCCCACCTCCAACTGCTCCAACAGAGAAGGACTGAGGACTTGAAATTCAGACCCCTACCTGGAGCAGAGTCAGGCATTGAGGAGACCCTTGCTAAGAGGTGACAGGAGACATACAAACCCACTTGCCACAACTGATCAGGAGCCACCTAATCATGAACCACTGAAGCCATGGGCAGACAGCAGTACAAAAATATATATAATAATATAAAGAACAACAAGGTAACTCGAGGAGAAAGTTGCAGTCCTACAACTACAAGACCTGAAATGAGCAATGAAGAGTAAACAGAAGGAAGCAACACCAAAAATAACTTTATGATGATCATTGAAGTTCTCAAAGAAGATATGAAAAATTGCCTTAAAGAAATAGAAGAAAATACAAACAAAAAATTGGAAGAGATGAACAAATCAATGAAAGAAATATGCCAGGAACTAAAAACTGAAATAGAAACAATAAAAAGGCATAAAATGTGGCAAAGATAGAAATAGAAAACTGGAAAAAAATCTAGAACCACAGATACAAGCATAACCAACAGAATTCAAGAGATGGAAGATAGAATCTCTGAAGTGGAAGACTCAGTAGCTCAAATAGATATATCAGTCAAAGAAAATACTAAAACCAAAAAAGCCATAACACAAAATGTTCAGGAAATCTGAAACACCATGAAAAGACCTAATTTGAGAATAATAGGAAGAGAAGAAGGAGAATACCAGCTCAAAGGCACTGATAATGTATTCAATAAAATCATACAAGAAAACTTCCCTAACCTGAAGAAGGAAAGGCCTATAAAGATACAAGAAGCTTACAGAACACCAAACAGATATGACCTCCAAAAAAGTCAGTGTACCACATAATAATCAAGCCGCAAATCATACAGAACAAAGAAAGAATTTTAAGAGCTACAAAAAAGGGCCAACTTACCTATAAAGGCAGACCCATCAGAATAAAGCCTGACTATTCAATGGAAACAATGAAAGCTAGAAGGGCTTGGCCAGAAGTTATACAGACACTAAAAGAGCATGGCTGCCAAACTAGAATACTATACCCTGCAAAATTATCAATCAACATAGATGGAGTAAACAAGATATTTCATGACAAAGTCAGACTGAAAGAATATCTATCTACCAGTCCAGCACTACAGAAAGTATTAGAGGGAAAACTCCACCCTAAGGACCCCAGATACACCCATGAAACCACAAACAATCAATAACCCTGCAGAAGAATACTCCAGAGAAAGGAAATACAAACAAGTTACCACCAAAAATAGCAGGAAATATCAATCAATGGTCACTAATATTCCTTAATATCAATAGACTCAACTCTCCTATAAAACGTCACACACTAATAAGATGGATACAACAACAGAACCCATCCTTCTGTTGCCTACAAGAAACACACCTCAACCGCAAGGACAGACACAGGCTTAGAGTAAAGGATTGGGAAAAGATTTTCCAGTCAAATGGTCCTAAGAAACAAGCAGGGGTTGCCATCCTAATATCTAACAAATTAGACTTTAAGCTAAAAGCAATTAAAAGGGACTAAGATGGTCATTACTTACTCATCACAGGAAAAATTTGTCAAGAGGAGATTTCAATCCTATATATTTATGCCCCTAATATAAGGGCACCTACCTATGTAAAAGAAACACTGCTAAAGCTCGAATCCCACATCAATTCTCACACCCTAATAGTGGCGGACTTCAATACTCCACTTTCAACCCTGGATAGGTCAACCAGACAGAGACTCAATAGAGAAATTAGGAGTCTAAAAGAGGTTATGATGTAAATGGATTTAATAGATATCTAGAGAAGCTTCTACCAAATGCAAAGGAATATACATATTTTTCAGCACCTCATGGAACTTTCTCCAAAATTGACCACATCATTAGTCATAAAGCAAATATCAACAGATACAAAACATACTGGACCACCAGGGCCTAAAGTTAGAGTTCAACGACATCAAAAATCAAAGAAAGCCTACCAACTCATGGAAACTAAACATTACTCAACTGAACCATCTCTGGGTCAAGGAAGACATTAAGAAAGAAATCAAAGTCTTCCTATAAGTTAATGAAAATGAATCCACAATGAACCCAAACTTGTGGGACACAATGTTAAGCCTTAAGACTGCACTAGATGCCTATATGAAAAACCTAGAGAAATCTCACACTAGATACCTAACAGCTCAGCTGGAATCCTTAGAACAATTAGAAGCAAATTCACCTAGAAGGAGTAGATAACAGGAAATAATCAAACTTAAGAGCTGAAATCAATACAATTGAAACAAAAAGAACAATACAAAGAATCAATGAATCTAAGAGTTGGCTCTTTGAGAAAGTCAACAAAATAGATAAGCCCTTATCTAAACTAATCAGAAAACAGAGAGAGAGAGTGTCGAAATCAACAAAATCTAAAATGAAGAGGGGGACATAAAAACGGACCCCCAGGAAATCCAGAGAATTATCAGATCATACTTTGAAAATCTGTATTCCACCAAAATGGAAAGTCTAGAAGAAATGGACAGCTTTCTGGACAGGTACCATCTACTGAATTTAAATGAAGATCCTGTTAATTACCTAAACAGTCCTTTAACCCTTAAGGTAATTGAAGCTGTCGTTAATAGCCTCCCCGAATATAAAAGCCCTGGTCCAGATGGTTTCAGTGCTGAATTCTATCAGACATTCAAAGAAGAATTACTACCATTACACCTCAAACTATTTCACACAGTAGAAACTGAAGAAATATGGCCAAATTCTTTTTATGAGGCCACAATTACCGTAATCCCCAAACTACTCAAAGACACAACATAGAAGGAGAACTACAGACCATTTTTCCTCATGAATAGTGATGCTAAAATTCTCAACAAAATTTTAGTAAACCATATACAACAATATATAAAAAAAATGATCCACCATGGTCAATTAGACTTTATCCCAAGAAATGCAGGGCTGGTTTAACATATGAAAAAGCGTAAACGTTATCCTAAAGGAACAAAACCACATGATCATATCCTTAGAAGCGGAAAAAAACCTTTGACAAAATCCAACACTCCTTTATGATTAAAGCCCTGGAGAGATCAGGAATACAGGGAGAATACCTAAATATAATAAAGGCGATTTACAAAAAGCTGACAGCCAGCATCAAACTTAATGGAGAAAAACTCAAAGCAATCCCACTAAAATCAGGAACTAGACAAGGATGTCCTTTCTCCCATTATCTGTTCAATATAGTTCTTGAAGTTTTAGCTAAAGCAATAAGAGAACAAAAGGAGATTAAGAGAATACAAATTGGAAAAGAAGAAGTGAAACTACATCTATTTGCAGATGATATGATTGTATACATAAGTGACCCACAAAATTCTACCAGGGAACTTCTACAGCTGATAAACACATTCAGCAATGTAGCAGGATACAAGATTAACTCAAAGAAATGTGTATTCCTTCTATACACTGAAGATAGAAGAACTGAAAAACAAATAAGGGAAACATTACCCTTCATAATAGCTGCAAATAGTATTAAATACCTTGGAGTAACTATAACCAAAGAAGTAACAGACCTATTTGACAAAAATTTGAAATCACTGAAGAAAGACATTGAAGAGGATATCAGAAAATGGAAAGCTCTCCCATGTTCCTGGATTGGTAGGATCAACATAATAAAGATGGCAATTCTACCAAAGGTAATCTCCAGATTCAATGCACTACCCATCAAAATCCCAGCACAATATTTTTTGGCCCTTGAAAGAATAATTCTCAATTTTATTTGGAATAATATGAAAGCCAGGATTGCCAAAACAATTTTGCTCCACAAAAGAACCTTAGGAGGCATCAGCATCCCTGACTTCAAGTTATACTATAGAGCTACAGTAATAAAAACAGCCTAGTACTGGCATAAAAACAGACTTGTGGATCAATGGAATAGAATTGAGGATCCAGACATTAACCAAAAGCATATGAACACTTGATCTTTGATGAAGAGGCCCAAAATATTCAATGGAAAAAAGATAGTATATTTAACAAATGGTGTTGGCATAGGTGAATGGTAGTGTATAGAAAAATGCAAATAGATCCAAGCCTGTCACCCTGCACTAAACTCAAATCCAAGTGGATCAAAGACCTCGACATAAACCCAGCCCCTTTGAACTTGATAGAAAAGAAAGTGGGAAATACACTTCTATGAATTGGCATAGACGACCACTTCCTAAATATAACACCAGTGGCACAGACACTAAGAACAACAATAAGTGGGATCTCCTGAAGCTAGGAAGCTTCTGTAAAGCCAAAGACACTGTCAATAGGACAAAACGACAGCCTAAAGAATGGGAAAAGATTTTCACTAACCCTACAAGTGATAGAGGACTGATCTCTAAGGTATATAAAGAACTCAAGAATCTAGAGCCACAAACCTTGAATAACCCAATCAAAAAATGGGGTTCAGATCTAAAAAGGGAATTCTCAGCAGAACAATTACGAATGGCTGAAAGGCAACTGGTAAAGTACTCATCATCTTTAGCCATCAGAGAAATGCAAATCAAAACAACTTTGAGATACCACCTGACACCTGTTTGATTGGCTAAGATAAAAGACATAGAGGACAACCTATGCTGGAGAGGATGCGGAGCAAGGGGAACACTCCTCCATTGTTGGTGGGAGTGTAAGCTTGTTCAGGCACTCTGGAATGCAGTGTCACAGTTTCTCAGAAAATTGAGAATCAATTTCCCCAAGGACCCAGCAATAACTCTTCTGGTTGTATACCCTAAAGATCCACAGTCACACTCCAAAGGCATTAGCTGAACTATGTTCATAGCAGCGTTATTTGTAATAGCAAGAACCTGGAAACAACCTAGATGTCCCTCAACTGAAGAATGGATTAACAAACTGTGGTATATCTACACAATGGAGTACTACTCAGCAGTAAAATACCTACATAAGAACAAAGTCACTACAACTATTTGAAGCTGTGTTTATCAAGTTTCTCCCTTTAATATATCCTGCTTTTGGGGCAGGAGGGGAAGGGAGTTTGAACAAGGGAATATGTGAATAAAAAATGAGACTTTATTCATAATTAATAAAAGCAAAAAAAAAGAAATTCTAAATAATTGTGTGTCTTTTATATAGTGATAGATGTTGATGAAAAAAAGGAAAAGTTAATGCATGAAGGTGTGAACTTGAAGCCTAGATTGCGTTGGATCCCTCAAGATGTTAGAGATGCCAAAGTCAGGGAGTATCTGCCAATGAGAATTCCTAACAGGGAGTGGAACCAGACTAAGAGAAACAACTACATTGTGTGTTGCAGTCAACAAAGCTGAACTTCATTATAGACCTGAAGTGTGCTTTGACATTAGACATGGAAATGTAGAGTTTGGAGTTCTATCAGCTGGTTTTAAGTCTTGCTTTTGTCCAATATTTTGTCACTATTCTTCTCTTTGTGTATTTTGAATGGTAATGTATATCCTGTGCCATTACATGATGGAAATATGTAATCTGGCATTTTGATTTTGATTTTATAGGGGATTATATTTAAGTGATTGCCTGAGTTCAGAAATTACTTTGTACTTTGTAGTGAAGACATTGTTGAGACTGTTACAGACTATAGAAATTTTTGAAGATATACTAAATGCATTTTGCATTTTGATATTGTTAAACTTTCTATGGTATAAGCAATATAAAATTATAATCAACAAACCAAATCTAAAGAAAATACATGAATACCCCCTTCCTAAATTATGCCCCTGGTGACCCTTCCTCAAGCCCATTCCAGCTAGTTCCCAGCCCCATGGCTCATTCCACCCCCAACCCCAGAAAATTTCAGCAAACAGGCCCGGGTCACAGAAGCCGTAATGAGTGAATGTCCCACCTGCCAACAGAACTATACCTTTCCTTAGATTCTGTATCTCATGACCCTTCCCCAGGCTCATGTCATCCCAGTGTGTTCCTGGCCCTGCTGCTGCTCTGTCTTGCCCCTTACCCCAATGGATTACTGACACTGAGACACAGACTACATTGTCAAAAATTGAGTGACCCTCCTATCCTGTGGCCTACCCTATTCTATCTCAGAACCAGAACCACTTCTGAGCCTTTCCCCCAACTACTGAGGAATACTGAGGGCTCTGTAGTAGCCCCCATAAGTTTACAAGCAAGTGTGTGACCCATCTGCCAATTGTACTGCTGCCACCACTGCTATCCCCAATTCACAAACTACTGACCATTTCCTCTCTTGTTATTCTCCCCCAGCCAGCCCTTTTCTAGAACTCTGGTAAATATCATTGGGACATACATATAAAGGTACAAAAAGTTTACAGAATAGTAAATGGATTGGACTAGAAAAATATCTCTTCAATACACAATAATGAAATATACAGAATAAGAATATGTTAAGGCACCAACAGAAAAAGAACAAGTAACATAACATATCAGAATTACACCCAACTTCTCAATGGAAACAATGAAAGCCAGAAGAGTCTGTACAGATGTCTTGAAGACTCTATAAGGACATGCCAGCCCAGACTGCTATACTCAACAAAACTTTCTATCACTATAGATGTTGAAAATAAGATGTTTCATGATAAAGTTAAATTTAATTAATATATATTAAATCCAGCCCTACAGAAGGTATTATAAAGGAAACCACAACCCAAGAAAGTTAGTTACACCCACAAAAACACTGGCAATGTAATCCCACACCAGCAAAACCCAGATAAGAAAAACACACACACCTACCAATCACCCCCCGACACATGCAAACACACACCACCACCAACAAAATAACAGAGGTTAATAATCACCTGTTATTAATATCTCTTCATATCAATGGATTTAATTCACCAATAAAAATATGCTAACAGAATAAATAAAAAATAGAATCCATCCTTCTGCTGCATACAAGAAACATACCTCAACATCAAAGATAAACATTTCCTCAGAATAAAGTGTTGGAAAAGTTTTTCCAATAAAATAAACCTAAGAAACAATCTGGTGTAGCTACCCTAATATCTCATGAAGATTTCAAACTAAAAATAATCAAAAGAGATAGAGAAGGACATTTTATACTCATCAAAGAACAAATTCACCAAGATAGTTTTAGTTCTGAACATCTGTGTTCTACATACAGAGGCAACCATATTTGTGGGAAAAATAACTTAAGTTTAAATTGAAACCCACACATTAATAATGGGAGACTTTAACATTTTGATTTCACCAACAAACAGGACATCCAGGCAGAAGCTATACAGAGAAATACTGGAGCTAGTAGAATTTATGACTCAAATAGACCTAACAAATATCTACAGAACATTTTATCCACATACCAAAGAATACACTCTTTTCTCAGCACCTCATGGAACCTTCTTAAAAACTGACCACATACATAGTCACAAAGTTTTAACATTCAAAACCAGGATTAATGCACTATATCTTATCAGATCACAATAGACTAACATAGACTACAGAAAGCCTCATGGAAACTGATCAACTCTCAACTCAATTACTTCTGGGTCAAGGAAAAAAATAAAGACTTCCTAAAATTTGGTGAAAAGGAATGTGCAGCATACCCAAACTTATGGGACACAGTGAAAACAATACAGAGAGGAAAGTTCACAGCACTAAGTGCCTGCATAAAGAATTTGGAGATCTAGTGACTTAACACCACACTTGAAAGCTGTAGAACAAAATGAAGCAAACACACTCAAGAGAAGTAGATGGCAGGAAATAATCAAAATCAGGGCTAAAATCAATAAAATAGAAACAAAGAGAGCAATACAATGAATCAATGAAAAAAGTTGATTCTTTGAGACAATCAACAAGGTAGACAAACCCTTATCTGAACTAAAAGGCGTAGAGAAAATTCAAATTAAAATCAGAAATGAAAATGGGGACTTAACAACAGACATTGTGTAAATTCAGACAGTCATTATGTCATACTTTAAAAACCTGAACTCCACAGAGTTGAGAAACTTAAAAGAAATAAACAAATTTCTTGATAGATAATTCATACTAAAATTATCAAAATCAGATTAAAAAGTTTCAATAGACACATATCTCCTAAGGAAATAGAATTAGTCCTTAAAATTATCCCATCCAAAAGAAGTGCAAGGCCAGATGGTTTCAGCACAAAATTCTACAAGAATTCCAAAGAAGAGCTAATTCTGGTGTTCTTCAAATTATTTCAGAAAACAGAAACAGAAGGAACATTCCTAAATTCTTTTTATGAAGTCATAGTTTCCAGACACCCAAACCACACAAAGACTCAACAAAGAAAATTGTAGACTAACTTCTCTCATGAATATAGATGAAAAAATGCTCAATAAAATACTGGCAAACTAAATCAGACTACTATACCTAGCAAAGCTATCAATCATCATAGGTGGAGTAAGCAAGATATTTAATAACAAAACCAGATTTAAACAATAACTGTCCACAAATTTGGCCCTACAGAAAGCACTAGAGGGGAAACTCCAACATAAGGATCCCAGATACACCCATGAAACCACAAACAATGAATAATCCCACAGAATAAAAGTCCAAAGAAAGGACATACATGCAAGCTACCACCGAAAATCACAGGAAATAATAATCAGTGGTCATTAATATCCCTTAATATCAATGGACTCAATTGATCTACAAAAAAGACACACTCCAACACAATGGATACAAAACAGAAGATATCTTTCTGCTGCATACAAGAAACACACCTCAACTTCAAAGACAGACACAGACTCATAGTAAAGGGTAAGGAAAAAAAAATTCCAATCAAATGGTCCCAGAAACAAGCTAGTGTGGCCAACCTAATATCTAACAAAGTAGACTTCAACTAAAATCAATCTAAAGAGACCAGGACAGACATTACTTATTCCTCTCAGGAAAAATTGATCAAGATGAGGTCTTAATCCTGAACATTTATGCCCCTAATAAAAGAGCACCTAAATATGTAAAAGAAACACTATTAAAATTTAAGGCCCACATCAAGTGTCACACTCTAATAGTAGAAGACTTCAGTACTCCACTTTGAACCTTGGATAGGTCAGCAAGAGAAAGACTCAATGGAGAAATTAGGGGTCTAACAAAGATTATAATGCAAATGGACTTAATAGACATTTACAGAAGCTTCAACCCAAACACAAAGGAATATACATATTTCTCAGCATCACATGGGAACTTTCTCTAAAACTGATCACATAATTGGCCATAAAGGAAATACAAAAAATGGAAATAACCCCTGGTATCACATCTGACCACCATGTGCTAAAGTTACAGTTCAACAACATCAAAAATCAAAGAAAGCCTAACAACTAATGAAACTAAACATCACTCAACTGAACCACCTCTGGGTCAAGGAAGAAATTAAGAAAGAAATCAAAGTCTTCCTAGAATTTAACGAAAATGAGTCCACATAGTACCCACACTTGTGGAACACAATGAAAGCAGTCTTAAGAGGAAAATTCATGGCACTAGATTCCTATATGAAAAACCTAGAGAAATCCCACACTAGAAAACTAACAGCACAGCTGAAAGCTTTAGAACAATTAGAAGCAAACTCACCTAGCAGGAGTAGATGGCAGGAAATAAGCACACTTAGAACTGAAATCAATACATTTGAAACAAAAATCAATACAAAGAAAAAATGAATCAAAGAGTTGGTTCTTTGAGAAAGTCAACAAGATAGATAAACCCTTATCTGAACTAATCAAAAAGCAGAGAGTATCCCAATCAGCAAAATCAGAAATGAAAAGGGGGACATAACAACCAACCCCCAGGAAATCCAGAGAATTATGAGATCATACTTTGAAAATTCATACTCCACTAAATGGAACATCTAGAGGAAATGCATAGCTCACAACAGGTACCAAATACCAAAATTAAATCAAGATCAGATTAAAGATCTAAACACACCTACAAACTCAAAGGAAATTGAAGCTGTCATTAAAAGCCTCCCAAATAAAAACCGCCCAGGTCCCGTTGTTTTAGTGTAGAATTCTACCAGACATTCAATGAAGAACTAAAACCAATACTCCTCAAACTGTTCCATACAGTAGAAATTGAAGGAATATTGTGAAACTCTTTTTATTAGGACACAATTATCCTAATACCCAAGCCACTGAAAGATAGAACAAAGAAAAATAATTACAGACCAATTTCTCTCATGAATATAGATGGAAAAATTCTTAACAAAATTGTGGTAAACCAAATACAACAATCTATTAAAAATACCATCAACGATGATCAAGTAGGCTTCATCCCAGAAATGCATGGATGTTTCAACATACAAAAAAAGTAAATGTCATCTATTATATAAACAAACTGAAGGAAAAAAAACACATGATCATATCCTTAGATGTTGAAAAAGTCTTTGAAAAAAATCCAACACTCCATTATGATAAAAGCTCTGGAGGGATTAGGAATACAGGAAAATATCTAAATATACTGAAGTCAGTTTAAAAGAAGACTATGGCCAACATCAAACTAAATGATGGAGAAATGCTCAAAGCAATCTCACTAAAATCAGAAACTAGACAAGGCTACTCCCTCTCCCCTTATCTATTCAATATATTTCTTGAAGTTTTAACCAGAGCAATAAGAGAATGAAAGGAGACTAAGGGGATACAAATTGAAAAGTAAGAAGTAAAATTATCTCTATTTGCAGATGATATGATTGCATACATAAGTAAGCCACAAAATTCTACAGCTGATAAACACCTTTAGCAATGTAGCAGGATACAAGAGTAACTCGAAGAAATCAGTAGCTTTCCTATACACTAAAGATAAAATGGTTGAAATAGATATAAGGGAAACATCATCCTTTATAATACCTGCAAATAGTATTAAATACCTTCAAGTAACTATAACCAAAGAAGCAACAGATCTATTTGATAAAAACTTTAAATCACTGAAGAAAGAGATTGAAGAGGATATCAGAAAATGTAAAGATCTCCCATGTTCCTGGATAGGTAGGATCAACAATAGCAAAAATGGCAATTCTACCAAAAGCAATCTACATATTCAACATACTTCCCATCAAAATCCCAACACAATTTTTTACAGACCTTTAAAGAACAATACTCAATTTCATTTGGAATAACTGGAAAGTCAAGATCTCCAAAACAATTTTGCTCAACAAAAGAACCTCAGGGGGTATCACCATCTCTGACTTCAAGTTATACTATACAGCAACAGTAATAAAAACAGCTTTGTACTGGCATAAAAACAGATTTGTGGATCAATGGAATTGAATGGAAGATCCCTACATAAACCCTAAACCTATGAACACCTGATCTTTGACAAAGAGGCCCAAAATATTCAATGAAGAAAAGATAGTACCTTTAACAAATGGTGTTGGCTTAGCTGGTTGGTAATGTGTAGAAAAATGCAAACAGATCTACACCTGTCACCCTGCATAAAACTCAAACCCAAGTGGATCCAAGACCTCAACATAAACCCAACCACTTTAAACTTGATAGAAATGAAAGTGGGAAATACCCACGAACACATTGGCACAGGTGACCACTTCCTAAATATAGCACCAGTAGCACAGTCACTAAGTACAACAATCAGTAAGTGGTACCTCTTGATACTGAGAAGTTTCTTTAAAGTCAAAGACACTCAATAAGACAAAAAGACAGCCTACAGATGGGAAAAGATTTTCACCAACTCTTCAAGTGACAGAAGAGTGATCTCTAAAATATATAGAGATCTCAAGAAACTAGAGAGCAAATAAACAAACAAGAAAAAAGCAAAGCATTCCCAAGCTACAAACCATAACCACTGAACAGCTTGGGATCAGAAACACCCTGGACTGACTCCTTGGATCCCACTCCTCCTACATGAACACGTGACTCAGTCTTGAGGTTGGGGGGAGAAAGCTGGATCTGCCAGGAGTGGTGGCTGAACTAAGCAATATTGGAACAGTGAAACCTTGGGACGGCCTGCCATCTGCCCAGGGAGGGGATGGGGAGTTGTGGAGAAGAGAGAATGACCTGATGTGGTGGGAGGGGGAAGGGACCTTGAATAAGGATATACACGGATAGAAAGTGTGACTTCTTTGTTCATAATAATAAAAGAAAAGAAAAGAAACTAGAGATCAAAACCTTCGTAACCC
This sequence comes from Sigmodon hispidus, assembly GCA_004025045.1. NCBI lineage: Eukaryota > Metazoa > Chordata > Mammalia > Rodentia > Cricetidae > Sigmodon > Sigmodon hispidus. Next base: position 17,462 of record PVIH01005453.1, on the reverse strand, counting down.
AATTAAACTATCTATTTGAGAGAACTAAAAAGGGAATTCTCAGCAGAAGAATTACAAATGGCTGAAAGGCACTTGAAAAAGTGTTCGGCATCTTTAGACATCAGAGAAATGTAAATCAAAACAACTTTGAGATATCACCTTACACCTGTCAGATTGGCTAAGATAAAAGACACAGATGACAGCCTATGCTCGAGAGGTTGCCCAGCAAGGGGAACACTCCTCCATTGTTGGTGGGAGTGTAAGCTTGTTCAGTTACTCTGTAATGCAATATGTTGGTTTCTCAGAAAACTGGGAATCAATCTCCCCAAGCATCCAGCAATATCACTATTGGGCATACCCTAAAGATGCATATTCACACCCCAAAAGCATTAGGTCAACTATGTTCATAGCAGCATTTTTCATAATGGCAAGAACCTGGAAAAAACCTAGATGCCTCTCCACTGATAATGGATTAGGAAACTCTGGTATATCTACACAGTGGAGTACTACTCAGCAGTAGAAAAAAAATGGCATCCTAAAATTTGCAGGCAAATGCAAGAAAGATTTGGAGAATATCCTCCTGAGCTAGGTGTAACAAATCCAGAAAGGTAAGCAGGGGGTGTACTCACTTATTAGCGGACTTTAAACAAAAAGTAAAGAACGCCTAAGCTGCAAATGACAACCACTGAACAGCTTGAGATCTGAAACACCTTGGACTGGTACCTTGGAGCCCACTCCCTCCAGAGGAACACCTGATCCAGTCTTAATATTGGGATGAGGAAATTGGAATTTCCTGGAGTGGATGCTGAACTTTGGGACGTCTTGCCCTTTCTAGGGAAGAGATCAGGAAATGGGGAGAGTGACAGGAAGTGGTTGGGAGGGGGAAGGGAGTTTGAATAAGGGGATACATGGATAAAAATGAAACATTATTCTATAAAAATTAAAAAAATGTAAAAAATAAAGATGGACTGTCAAAAGATAGTAAAGTAGATTCGTGCAAAAAATAAAAAATAAATAAGATAGGAATAAATGAAACTTTACAAAATTAAAAGCTTTTATAAATCAAAATAAACTGTCCTTTGGATAACAAGGTAGAATCTTTTCTAGATATTCTTCTGGTAAATGATTAGTGTGAAACATGACAAAATACTCAAAAATTAATCACTACAAAATCAAATATTCTATTTTTTAAAATGAGTTGTTATTTTTAAAAGAAGAAATACAAGTAAATACTTAAAAGTGTTAAACATCATTAACTATCAAAAATATATAAGCTAAAATTAAGTCGATTCCATTTTACCCAAATTAATAGCAAGAACCTGGAAACAAACTAGATGCCCCTCAACTGAAGAATGGATTAACAAATTGTGGTACATCTACACAATGGAGTACTACTCAGCAGTAAGAACAAATGATATCCTAAAATTTGCAGGCAAATAGATGTATTTGGAGAATATCCTCCTGAGCAAGGTATCACAAACTCAGAAAGATAAGCAGAGGATGTACTCACTCATTAGTGGACTCTAAACAAAAACAAACACAAAAAAGCAAAGTATGCCCAAGCTGCAAACCACAACCACAGAACAGCTTGGGATCGGAAACACCCTGGACTGACACCTTGGATCCCACTCCCTCTAGAGGAACACCCGACTCACTCTTGAGGGAAGGGGGGACAAAACTGGATTTGTCAGGAGTGGAGGCTGAGCTAAGCAATATTGGGTCAGTGGGACCATGGGACTGTCTGCCCAGGGAGGGGGGATGGGAAGATGTGAAGAAGAGAGAATGACCTGATGTGGTGGGAGGGAGAAGGGACCTTGATTAAGGATGTACAGGGATAGAAAATGTGACTTCTTTATTCATAACAAAAAAATACTCAAGAAAATTCTGGCAAACCAAATAAAACAACATATAAAAGTCATCTGCCACAATCAAGTAGGCTTTATCCCAGAAATGAAGGAATGGTTCAACATGCAAAAAAACTGTAAATGTCATCCATTATATAAACAAATTGAAGGGAAAAAGCCACATGATCATCTCCTTAGATGCTGAAAAAAGCCTTTGACAAAATCCAACACTCCCTTATGATAAAAGTCCTGGAGAGATCAGGATTACAGGGAAAATACTTAAATATAATAAATGTGATTTACAGTAAGCTGACAGCCAGCATCAAACTAAATGCAGAAAAACTCAAAGCAATCCCACTAAAATCAGGAACTAGACAAGTCTGTCCCTTTCTCCCTTATCTATTCAATACAGTTCTCCAGTTTTGGCTAAAGCAATAAGAGAATGAAAAAAGATTAAGGGGATACGCATTGGAAAAGAAAAAGTGAAACTATCTCTGTTTGCAGATGATATAATTATATACATAAGTGACGCACAAAATTCTTCCAGGGAACTTCTACAGCTGATAAACACTTTCAACAATGTAGCAGGATACAAGATTAACTCAAAAAAAAAATTAGTAGCCATTCTATACACTAAAGATTCAAGGGCTGAAAAAGAAATAAGGGAAACATCACCATTTATAATAGCTTCAAATAGCATTAAATGCCTCAGTGTAACTATAATCAAAGAAGTAACAAATCTGTTTGACAAAAATTTTAAACCACTGAAGAAAGAAATTGAAGAGGATATCAGAAAATGGAAAGCTCTCCCATGTTCTTGGATAGGTAGGATCAACATAGTAAAAATGGCAATTCTACCAAAAGCAATCTACAGATTCAATGCACTGCCAATCAAACTCCCAACACACTTGAAAGAACAATAAAAAAAATATCAAGAAAAGTAACACATGGTATTATTAATATGTAGAAAGAAAATTATTTTACACTGTGTGTGGGTGTATACACTCCTACCTCCACTATGAAGATCAGTCTGGTTCTTCTCAATAAAATTAAAACTAGAACTACTATATGATCCAGATATGTCATGTGGATCAATGACCTTAGCATAAAATCAGATACAATGAACCTGACAGAAGAGAAAGTAGGGAATAGTTTTGAAAGCATTGGCATAGGAGACAGCTTTCTGAACACAACAGTAGCATAGGCACTAAAATAAAAAATTAATAAAAAAGACCTAATGAAACTAAAAAGCTTTCATAACAAAAAGAACAATTGAATACAATGGAAGCCTACAAAATAAAAAAATATTTATTTACCAACTCCACTTCTGATAGAGGAATAATATCCAAAATACATAAAAACTCAAGAAATAAAATCTCAAGGCCCAAATAATCTAATTAAAAATGGAGTACAGGTCTAAACAGAATTCTCAATAGAGCAATCTCTAATGATTAGAATCACTTAAATATTCAACATCCTTATCCATCAGAAAAAAATGCAAATCAAAACTTCTTTACTATTCCATCTTATGTATGTCAAAATAACTAAGATCAATATCACACATGACAGTTCACACTGGCAAGGATGTGGAGCAACGAAAACACTCCTCTATTATATAAGTAAGAGTTCAGATTTGTACAGACACTTTGGATGTCAATATGGCTGTTCACAGACAGTGGGAATCATTCTACTTCAGCACTTGGGAATATACTCAAAGGATGTTCTATCCTACCAAAAGGACATTTACTTAGTTATGTTTATAATGGCTTTTTAAATAAAAGACAGAAATGGAAACAATTTGGATGTCTCTCAACAGAAGAACGGGTAAATAAAATGTGGTATATTTACAAAATGGAGTATCACTAGGCCATTCAAAATGACATCATGAAATTTGCAGGCAAATGGATGCAACTAGAAAAAAAATCATCCTAAATTAGATAGCTCATATTCAGAAAGACAAATATTGCCTTATTTACTTTTAAGTAGATATTAGCTTTTAGGTAAAAGATAATAATGCTACTATCCTCAGACCTAGAAAGGTTAGGTAAAGATGAAGGCTATGGGATAGAGGAGACAAGGTGTACTGATCTCACTGTGAATGAGAAATATAGGTTTTGCAGTTGAATTGAGAGCAGGTGAGGACAGGAGCAGAAGTTATCAGGTGGGAGGAGGAATAGAGAAAGAAATATCAGGAAGAGATGGGTGGAACTGGGTAGCATTTCAAAAGTAATGTGGAAACCTAGTACAGTGGGTACTCTGGAATCTGCAAGGGTGACCCTAAGAGAGGACCTCTAGAAATAGAGAATATGGATTCTGAACTGCCCATCTTTCATAAACAGGCTAAGGCTTTCAGTGGTGAGCTGTGAATGCATTCAATTCAGATGTTACCCAAAGGGGTTTTATGAAGATCCCCAAATAACGCAGGTTGGTGCTGGGATAGATGCTCACTCCCCAAAAATTGACATCATGGTCCCATTTCCAATGACAATATCCACACAGCTCATTGAACCAATGTCAATCATAGAAAGCATGGAATCAAAAATAATGCCAGATATGTGATACTGTAGTAAGATGGCACATAGCATTGAGAAAATTGACTCAGACCAGCTGCCAAGGCATGCATATAAAGTACTTCCTTATGAACCAACCTGGAATCTCTCTGAGGGCCTAGCAACAAATGATATCAGAAGTCCTGAAAATGCCCAACCAATGAGAGACAGCCTGGGTGCTGGGAGGAGGGTATATAAGGCTCTCCACATTGCTGAATACATTAGTCTGCAGTCTATTTTTCATCTGGCTCCTAGAGTCTGTGTCATTGGCCCTGCATCTTCTCAATCTCATCCTTAAGGGACCGGTTAGAAATCAGCAACAGAATATCTCTCTGCTTATTGTTTTCCATAGAGGCCCACAAACAATATAAGGTATTGCTATTCTTTTCAGTTGCCCACTAAAAATGAATAAGGCACTGTGATAAAGATAGCACATATCTTAGATGCAAAATATATAGAAATTATTCTGAAACTGTGCTAGAAGACTCCACTTCTGACCACCTCCCATAGTTCAGAAAGATGCAATCTGCTGAAGGAGAAAAGCCACTGGGGCACTACCCAGTAGTCCCTGTTTACTTCAATGCCAACCTTTAAGGGAAGACTTATCAACTAGTGCAATAGAGACATCACTTTTAATGAGGAAACAAAAATGTTTTGATTGGATTTGAGGCTACAGGAGTAGATTCATCCCTGATACATTAAATTTGGTCTAAAGCCTGTGGATGGGGAGGTTATGGACACTTGGGATGAGATTACTGCTTCTTCCTTGCTAATTAGGAATGTTGTCAAACTGCATCTTAAATATTCATTTTTATACCTAAAGACTAGTGCTTCCCTTAGCCTTGTTCAGAGACATTTCTTTTTGCAACAAGTTGTGATTGATGCACAGGCTTGAGATCAGTTCAGGTGCTTAAAAAATTGACTATTGAATGTTCAACACTTGGGGAGAAACCCATATCACCCCTTCCAAGGCTGAAGGAGCATCACTGAAGAGTGAATGGAAAGAGATAGACAATGGAAAGGGCGCCCCAGAAATTCTGTCTTTCAGACATGATATGGCTAATGTACACATGAGCTGTTCATTTGTTCTCAACACCATTCATTCTACACAATAGCATTGTTACATATTTCTATTTGTTCTTGTCACTCTATTTTATATTATTTTTTTAGAAAATAAAGTCCTTTTTTCCATGAAAAAGAAAGAAAGTAAGGAAGAAAGACAGAAAGAAAGAAGGTCATATTGGTGGGTTGGGATTGAAACAAGAAATAGGGTGGCCAGGCCTAAGCAGACAGAAGACAAAGACAGCTTCCCCTAAGATCCCTTGGTCTGGGAGCTTGGGGGTGAGCATAACCAACTACTAGACCCTCAGCATTCTCCTTACTTGAACAGAGAGAATAGAATTGGCTTCCTCCAGGTCCCTCAGTCTGGGAGGTGGGGCATCAAACCACTGTGTCTCCTGTTACCACTGAGGACCCTACAGATGCTTGGAGTCTGGGCCACTACCTGTGACCAGGTCAATATCTGAAATATGGAGGCCATGCCGATCTATAAGGCCTGTGCTGCCACCCAGGACCCTGGGGACATGATAATCCAGAAAGCCTGCACTGTCACTCAGGACTGCTTGCATGGGCCACATATGATTCTGTGTCCATGCTATGGCCAGGTTCTTAATTGATGTACATGACTCCTGTTGCTACTGAAAGCTGAGTAGGAGAATACAGTCTAGGCTGACACCTGAGGCCCTATTGAGCTTTGAGTGTCAAGCTGTTGCCATACAGATCTGGGAGGACAGAGCTGCCACCAAGGCAATGGTGTCTTCCTCCCTCAAACTGCACCCAAACACCATGTCTGGATCAGTGGCCCTACCAAGGCCCAGGATCTGTGTTGTCCATGGCTTGGGTTATTATAGAAAGCCAAGTGGATGCTCAGGGTCTGGGCTGCTATCTGGGGCCATGTTGGCATTCAAGGACCATGCCACCACTAGACCAATGCCAATCTGGGAAATATGCAATGCCAACTTAGGCCATTATGACAATCCATCCTGATCTACTGCCAAGGACCATGTCCAAGTCTGTGGTCCTACCGTATCTTGAGTCTATGTTGATGTCTGTGGCCTATGTTGCCACCAAAGGCTACACAAAGGCCCAAGATTTGGGCTGCCACATGTGACCATGTTAATGTCAAAGGTCTGCTCTCATCTGTGGCCCAAGTAGTTCCAACTGACATCTGCTACTATCTGGAATCATGGCATTGTATGGGCCAGGGTTGCAGCTGCAGAGTCTTCAGTGATGTTCTAGGTTTCTATTGCTATTAAAGGCCATGTGGATTCTCAGGGTCTGAGTTGTCACTTGAGCCAGCTGAGTGTTTGAGTATCACACTGCCACTGGGTCCATGCTGGTCTGAATGACCTGTGCTGCCAAGCAGAGCCATGGCAACATCTGAGCCTTGGACACTGCCAAGAACCATGTCTGGGTCTGTCATCCTTACTGTGGCCTCAGTCTGTTGCTAGTGTGATCACCAAAGGCCACACAGAGGCCCAGGATCTGGGCTTCCACCTGTGATCATGTTGGTATCAGAGGGCTGCACCACTGCCAGGCCCATACAGACCTGAGTGACATCCACTGCCACCCAGGACCATGGTATTCTATGGGCCTTGGCTGCAGTTAGCACCATGCCTGGTTCTCTGGCCCTGTTGCAGCTGTGATCTCTATTGATGTTGAAGGTTCCTATTGTTATTGAAGTCTATGTGGATGACTGAGTTCTGTGTCACCACCATGGACCAGGTAGGTGTTCAGAGGCCATGGTGCCATTGGGTCCATGGTGGTCTGAGTGACCTGTGTTGCTACTTGGAACCATGGTGTTACACAGGCCTGGGTTGCTGTTAGAGTCTATGTCTGAGTCCATGGCTCTACTTCAGTTGTGGTCTATGATATGGTCCATGGCTCCTGTTGCCACCAAAAGCAGTGAGGATAGAGCTAGACAAAGATGACTCTGCCCACCCCTGACTGCAAGACTATGGAGAACTGGCCCTGTCCCTCACCAACTGCAGTCTTCTTGAGAGTGATCCTGGGCAGCACAGAAGAGTTTATCCTGGTGGCATAGGTGCAAGAAAGCTGGCTCTGAAGGTATGAGAGAGCTAGCCCCATTGTCTGTAATGTGGTGGCATGGTTGAGAGAGATACCATTATTGTCTCTGGCATACAGCAGGTGGTAAAAGCTCCTCACAGGGTCATGAAAATGGGAGAGCTGACCCTGCCCTCACTAGCTGCAATATTCATATGAGCAGCTTCTCATACAGCATGATAGAGTTGGCCCTGTTGGGAGAATGATGTGGGATGTCATTCTGTATGCTGTGAATATCATTGCTTAATAAAGGGACCATTTTGGCCTATGGTAGAGCAGCTTAGAAGAAGAGCAAAGCAAAGATGCGGTGGGAGGAGGGCAGATTCTGGGAGACGTGATCCAGTCATCCAAGAAGCAAGATGTAAAAGTACAGGTAAGCTACAAGCCATGTGGCAAAACATAGATTGGTAGAAATTGGTTGAGTTAAGATGTGAGAGCTAGCTAGCAATAAGCCTGAGTCATAAGCCGAACAGCATGTAAATAATATAAGCCTCTGTGTGTTTCTGTGGGACTACAGGTCTGTGGGTTCTGACCTTGGGCTGGATGGATTAGAAATTACATATGGCGGGTGGCGAGGGGAGCATGGCACAGGTGATCTACCCCAGTGAAAGTGCATGAGAGATCTACTTCCCCCTTATCTGCCTTATGATTGAGTAGGCTAGGGCAAGAAGATTTCCCCCTCCCCCTCCCTCTACCCCACCCCTAGTCACCTGTGGTAGGTAGAAGAGCTGGCTCTGAGCTCATGAGGGTGGAAGAATCAGTACTGGTCCTCATCCTCAGGCAGCACAGTAGAGTTGACCCTCTTGGTATTGGTACGGGTGAGTCAACTGATAAAGTATGAAAGGAGGGCTAACATCATCCTCCCTTGTCAGACATGTGACAGGATGGGTGAGGGGAAGATGCTCTCTGCTCTTTTCCCTCACCACCTATGGCTCACATGAGAGATGGCCCTGGGAGCATAAGAGTGGGGGAGCTGGACCTGCCCCTCACCAGGAAAGCAGAACCTGCACATCACCTGAAGAGCATATTAGACTTGACCCTGTTGATGGAGATTTAGGTGAGCTTGTCCTATGAATGTGAGAGCAGGAGAGGAGCACATCACCCCTCCCTTTTGGCCATGTGGTGGAATAGATGGGGAAAATATGCCCTTCACATCCTACCCCTTGTCGCCTGCAGCAGGTTGAGAGAGCCACACTCAGGAGCAAGAGAATGGAAGGATCCGCTCTGTCTCATCAGCAACTGCAACAATTGGGAGAGTGGGCCATTTACCTTGCCTGGGAATAAACAGTAGAGTGGTCCCAGGTAGTATGAGGGCAAGAGAACTTGCCCTGCCTCTTGTTTCTTGCTACATTGGATGAGCTGGAACAGTACTAGAGAGCTCAACTGGTGGTGATGATGAGGAAAATCTAGCAGACCTACAAACTCAGCTAACTCCTGGACCAGAAACAGGACTGTGAGTAAGCCCATCCCAATATCCACCTCATATATGAATTGCTGGAGAATGTGAAGAGACTGGATCTCCAGATCCAAAGCTACAGGATTTCTATGACACAGAGCAACAACAGGATATACAGCAGGAGTCCTAATCAGGGCCCAGTTTTGACAGTAGCAGAAGTCAGAAGTCTTGATCCTGATCAATGATCCGGCGCAAAGAACAATGACAAGTAAAGATGTATGAACTAAGAGGTATACTTTGTTACTCACTGGGCCACAATACAGCTTCTGCACTAAAATTTCTTTCTTGTTTTGTTTTGTTTTGATTTTATGCCATACTTTTAAATTTTGTTTTGTTTTGGGGGTCACAAGGGAAGAGGCCAATGGCAAGAATGTGAGGAGATGAGTGGAAACAGGATGCATATAAAATCCACAGAGAATCAATAAAAATTTTGGAAAAAAAAACCATAGGATGCAGAGTGTGACCAGAATGTATTGTGTACTTGTATGAAATTGTAAAAGAATATTTTTTCATTAATTTGGGAGAGGATTGATAATGGGAAAGATGATAAAGTATGAATCATTAAGACTTCATATTCCCACTTATATGATTATACTGATGGAAATTTTCTTAATTCACTATTTTTTATTTCTCTTGAAAAAATGACACAATGTATTTGATCATGTGTAATAGCACGAATGAGACTCAGAGCCAAATATTGGGGGAAGGCTGAAAGATCAGAGAAGAAGTATCACAGTCAATTCTCACCAAACTGTCTTACAACTTCCTCAGACTCACTTATGCCTGTCACTTCTGTCAGTCACTTCTCTCTTTCTGGGTTTCTACAAGCCCTTATATACTTTATTCCATCAAGGTTAGGATTAAAGGCGTGTACCTTGAACTCACAGAAACAGAAGATGTTCTGTCTCTGGAGTTGTGGGATAATCCACCCCATCCAGCTCTTACATTCTTTTCTTCTCTTACACATAACTCCCTGAGCCCTTTGTAGAAGACAGACTATTTAGGACTTAATGTTCCAAATTTTCTCACTTTCTGAATTTTTTTCCTGTTGTGGATCTCCATATTAAATCCTATCTACTACAAGAGGAAGCTTATCTGATGACTGAGTAAAGCACTGATCTATGAGTATAGAAAAATATCACTAAGAGTCATTTTATTGCTACGTTCCTTTAGTAGAATGAAAGTATTGGTCTTTCCCCTGTTACAGGTAGTCAATCAGAGATAATTATTCAGAACTAGTTCATAGCCACTTGATAGCCTTTATTCCATTTAGCTTGGACCACCAATGTTTGGAACCTGGGTTGTGGTCCTGGGTGTCTAGATCCTGGGAGTTTTAATTAAAAATCATGTCCTGGTATGTCATTTGACAGCTTGGGGGTAGTGGGCTTTGCTTAGCAAACAATTTGACAAAAGCTAAGATAAGCTTTTTGCTCTAGGGGTTTCCTTACAAACAGGCAGTTTGACATAAGCTAAGAGCTGTAGGTGCTTCCATGCAAACAGTCTAGGACATCCTGACCTTGGGTTACTAGAAAACAGTTGGGTAATTTTCCATGTTACTTGTCGCCAAGGACATCAAATTCTAGTTAAACCCGAGATGGCCTCAGCAATAATCCAACATGGATAAATCTTTGCATTGTCTTATCCTGTTACATTAACCACTGTTTTTATGGGCATGGGTCAAACATTCAGATGTAGGAGAGCAGAATTGGTCCTAAAACCATTAACTTGACTGAGTTATTCTCTGTTTTATGTAGTTGGTCAAGTAGTTGAGGGTACAGGGTCCCACTGTTAGCCCGCCCAAAAATTAAAAAAATTAATGCTCTGGCTAATGCTAACAGCAAGGTGGTGAGCTACAGAACCAAGTAAACAGAAAGAAACACAGACTGACACTAATTATCTGGTCCATATCTTTTTTTTTCCTTTCTTAAAGGTTTTCTATCTCCCTTTCTTTCTCCTCCTTTCTATTCTCTCTTCATTTCTCTTTTATGGTCTTTTCTTTGCCTTCATACTGTTGGTTTTGAGAGTGAAAAGAGATACACACACTACCAAGACCACATGAGAGTTTATTCAGGAGAGTTGCCAGGTAGGTGCAGGAGCAGAGAAATGGAAGAGAGGAGGAGAGACAGACCACAACATGGCGACTCCCTTTAAGAGAGAGAGGGTGGGCACAGGTTTACATAGCCATGCCTAGGGGCATCTGCTCTGTATATGACACATCCTGCTGGAGCCATGTTGGCTTCACGACGTGGCCACTACATACCAGGAATTTTTGTTTCACCCAGCACCATGTTGGGTTCACCATGTGGAGTGTCAACAATCCTTACACATACCAAGTATTTTTATAAATTCTCTCCACCTTCTTTCACTCATCATCCATCACAACTTTCCTTATTTCCTTCTTTAATGTAATTGACCATGCAAGCACTCCATGATACTGGCATTTTCTTCCTCAACCTTTCCTTCTACCTTAGTGTAACATGGTAAAGAAACCCATAAAAGCTAGACTTTGCCCAGAAATTGGCCTTATATGTGCCACCAGCCTTATTTCCACAGCTTAGACCATAAGAGGCCTCTGTGGGAAGATGCAGAGCCCTGCATAGTTACCCAGCAGGTGTCCAGACTCTTACAGCTCTTTTGTTGCTAAAACTGGACAAATCTATACCCCAAAATAAAATTAAAATATATTCAGCTTTCTATTCTTTTCAAATTAAGTCATAAGGCATATGATCATCCACAACAGTCAAGGCTGAAGTACCTATAGCAGTTGGAGTCAGCCACCCTAGCCAAGCAAAGGTGTGGTCAGAAACAGAAAAAGATAAGAAATAAGAGACACACAGTAAATACAGATTCAAAATCTTCTTCTAAATGGTTTAGAATGTGTTAAAAAATGTACATAGGCTTGAGAGAGAAAATAAAAGGAATAAAAGATAAAGTCCTTTAAAAAGAAATAGAGTAAAAAGAAATAGTAATAAGCCATGTAAAAATGGAAAATATAAAGAGTGTCTGGATAATGTATGGTATTGTTCTTTATTTAAGTTTTTTAGAGAAAATAAAGTAGTAAAAGCTGGTAAAAGTCATTTGATTATAAGTGCTGTTGAATAATTCAACCTATATATTCTGTAGATGAGCTGACTTTAAAATTGAAATTAAAAGATAATGCCACTTTGGAGAAGAGGTTTTCTTTTTATTTCTTTTCTTTTTTTAGGTTTTTGTAAAGAATAGCTAAATAATGACTGAGAAAATTGACCTCCTTTTTTGTTTTTTATTTTTTATGTTTTCTTCTTATTTCTACAAAAAAAAATGAGAAGCTGTGGATTTATTCCCAGTTAAAGAAAATAAAGTTTGATTAAGAAAGACACTCCAAAAAGTCTCCAATAGAAATAGATGGCCCAGATGATTCAGAATTTCAGAGCACCTCTGTTGCAGTTTGCTCTGATCTCTGCATCCAGCCTTAGAGATGATTCCACTAAAGATTTATCCAAAATCCTAAATTTTTCTTTGGATCCCCATGGGATTGCCAATGCCCCCATTCATCAGGAAGTAGCCTAGAGAACAACACCCACATTCCCAAAAAATAGATTATGGATGTTAATGCTTGTTTACAGTGTTGGTTATAAGTTGTTATAGATAATGGGGGGGAAGAACATTAGCTTTGGGGTTCTTGTTTTACAAATAAAAAAGGGATTTTTTTTGAGCCATTTGTTGTATGAAGTTTCTGGCCCAGACTTTCAGACCTAGCCCCAAGGTTTGGACCCACTCTCAGCCTCATTGCCAAATAATCACACGTGCTTATATTAATTTTGTGCTAATTGGCCTAGGGCCCAGGCATATAATTTGCTTACTCATCTTAATTTAACCCATGATTCTTGTTCAGCCATGTGGCTTGGTATCTTTTTTCAGCAGCATTTCAACTTCTTTCCTTTGTGTCTCCTGGCATTTCTGCAGCATCTCTGTGGCATCTCTGCTCTGCTCTGAGATGGTGCCAGAGTTTTCTTTCTTAGTCTGGTAGCCCTGCCCATACTTCCTGTTTGCCTCTAGACAATCAGATTTTATTAAACCAGTAGTAGGAACACATATTTGCAACATACCATAATCTTAATGCAGTTGTATTTAAGTTGTAGGTTAGTTTATATGTATATATTACTGTTGCATTACATCTGTAAATAGCTTCTTATACTATGGACATTATCACAATGTTAATTCTACCTATCCTTGAACATGAGGTGCCTATGCATTTTCAACTACTTTTATTCCTATTTCCTTTAGAAGTTAAAATTTTTATTGTAAAAGTCCTTCACTTCCCTGGTTAGGTTTATTTCTAGGTATTTACTTTGAGGCTATTGGGAATGTTATTGTTAGTGATATCTTTTCCTATCTATTTGTTGGTGTTGCAAAGAAAAACTATTGATTTCTACAAGTGGATTCAGTATCCTGCCACATTGCCTACTTTGTCTGTGGTTTCTGAAAGTTTTCTGATAGAATTTATGTCATCTGAAAATAGAAATAGTTGAATTCTTTTCCTATTTGTATCTGCTTAATTTTCTCCTCTTGCCTTATTGCTTTAGCTATTATTTTTATCAGAATATTTAAAGGCAGCAGTAATAGTGATCATCTGTTTTAATCTTGACTTTAGTGAGTTTTCTTCAAGCTTTTCACCATTTATGATGATAATCTCTGTGTTTTCTATTTATAGCTTACTGTGTTATGCCACCTCTACCCAAAATTATCTGGGACTTTTATTATGAAGACTGTTGGATTTTGTCAAAGTATTTTCTTAAACTACTAAAAAATTATGTACTGTAAACAATTCTTTTGTATACTAGAAACATTCATTTCTTTTATTGGATAATAAAGGATCTGAATGTCCAATAGCTGAACAGGGCAAGGTTGTGGCAGAAAAGCCAAACTAAGAATTCTGGGAAAAATAAAAGTAGAGACTGAAGAGTTGTGAGCAGAATCATGGAAAAGGAAGATGGATATGCTATGCTGAGAGAAGGTACAAAGCCACATGGTAAAGTGTAGATAAGATATATGGGTTAACTTAAATGTAAGAGTTATCCAGTAATAAGCTTAAGCTATCAGCTGAGCATTTGTAATTAATATAAGCCTCTGTGTCTATTATTTGAGAACTGACGGCTAGAGTAGAAACTTCTACCTACAAATGGCACCCAAACATTTGGTGAATACATCCTCATAAAACCTGAGAGAGCTTAGAAAAGTGTTCCAGACACACATAAGTGGAGCCAAGAGCAACTTTTTATCTCATGTCTCTCATGCCAACCTTGGTACAGGAACACATCACTTAGCTACTGCCTACAGACTTGATATGCCAGCATACCATGAAATAAGCCATGTGACAAATTTCTGTAGTCTCGCACATTGTCTCTGAGCTAAGCCAAGTGGTAAGTTTCTAGTCTCACAATGGCTGTAGTACAAAAGATTATCTCCTGGCAACTGCCTAGGGGAGGAAGCCAGTCACAAACTGTCATGTGCTACTGCCATGGGCTAAGCTGAGCAATATCGTTAACTGACATATCTCAAGTGATAAAAGTACAAATGCTCAATAAAATAAATCAAAACATAAAAGAAATCTCTAAATGTGTTACAGTGACTTAAAAATATACATAGGCTTGGGAGAGAGAAGAAAAAGAATATACCCAGTCATAAATTTAAAAATATAGTTTTAAAATAACAAAATAAATTTCTTAAAAAAGGAGTAAAGTAACATAAAAAAACTATGTAAAGATAGAAAATATACAGAGAGTCTGTTGTTGTGTTGTCTTTGAATTTCGTCTTGAACTCTGAGGAATCGCTGCTATGAGACATTTGACTATAAAAGGTGCTGATTAAACCAACCTATATATCTTAAAGATGTCTTGACTTTAAAATAAAAGTCAAAAGATATGTTATATTGGTAAAGATGTTATATATTTATTTCAGAAAATAAAGGCTATGGATTTCTTCAAAGTTAAAGATAATCAGGTTTGATAAAGGAAGACCTTTTGAAATCCTGACTACAAATAAAAAGAAATAAATCTCAACACGTGCAATATATATTTTACCTGTTCAGACATTTAACAGAAATCATCTTTGACTGGCTTATGTACAATGCATAGTCTAAACTTTTATCAATACAGATATGTATGTTACCTTTGAAAGTTTATGAAATTTTCAGAGTAAGGATATGAGACAGCAATGAAAACAGATGACCCATATAATTCAAGATCTCAGAATGTCTTTCTTTCAGTTTTCTCAGAGATCTGTACCCAGAACAGTTTCAAGACTGCTGGCTGAGTTGATTCAGCCTCACAGACTACTAGAGCCATGGCATAACCAATATCTTAAATTGCCTCAAGGTTCAAAGATTACCAGCACCCTCAAAGAACAGGAAGTAGACCAGAGAAAAATGTCCTAATTCTCAACAGATGGATTATGGATATTTATTATCATTTATATAGGGTTAGTTAAAAATTGTTATTGGTCATAGTCAAGAAAAAAGCTAAACAAAAGAATTAAATTTAAAGATTTCTTTCTAAAGAAAAGAAGAGGATATAATATAGAAATGGTAATATAAAAGGGTATATTATTGAATTTAATTTTAAAGCTAAAAAGCAACTGTTAGTTTTAAATATTTTATATTGATATATCTTTTTTATCTTGATACTAATTTAAGTTTCATTTTTCTATGCTGTATGTAAATTTCTACTCTTTTTTGGGGATACTATGTCTATGCAGCTCATTTTAAAATGTAATTATAGTCAAAATACAGAATAATTGTCATCCACAATAGTCAAACTTTGTTGTGTTCCTGTATTTTATTTGCATGTATCATTATTGAGTATTTTTGAGTCTGTATTCATCAGAGATATTGGCTTGTAGTTTTTTCTTTGCTTTTGTGGCTTTATCTGGCTTTTGTATTATAATGATACTGGCTTTGAAGGTGTTTGGGAGTGCTTCTTCTGTTTCTAATTTTTAAAATAATGTAAGATAGACTAGCTGTCTAAGAGTGTTCAGTAAAATTCTACTGTCAATTCATTTGCCTCTAGACTTTGTTGCTTAAATCTTTTCATCATTATTTCTATCTTCTCATTTTTTATGAGGCTGTTTGTATTATTGTTTGTTTCTTGATATACTTTAAATGATTTGGCTGAATCTAGAAATTTATTCATTTCTTTTAGGCTTACAGGCTTAATAAAATATAGTTCTTATACCTTCAGTAATGTGGCAGGATACAAAATTAACTCAAAAAATTCATTAGTCCTTCTAAATACAAATAATAAATGATCCAAAAAGTAATAGCTAAAACAATCCTGTATAATAAAGCCACTTCTGGAGGCATCACCATCCCTTACTTTAAGCTCTACAATAAAGCTATAGTAATAAAAATAGCCTGGTATTGGCATAAAAACAGACACATGAATTGGTGGAATCAAATTGAAGACACTGGCATTAACACACCTATGAAAACCTAACCTCAGGGCTCAGCAGGGTCAGAAAATTATAATAAATAACACCCAACATGGGACTCAAACTCATGAACCTGAGATTAAGAATTTAATACTCTAACTACTGAGCTAGCTAGGGTGGGTATGGATATCAGAGCTAGCCCAAGCCAGAAACTTCTAACTACAAAAGGCACTTCAAAATGATAAATGCACTTTCCCATAAATGCTGAAAAGGGGTTCTGGAACATAGAAACAGGCTGAAAACAGCTTCCTACTTGTGTCAGACTCCATGATGTGCAAGTTTGAGCTACATGAGTTTGAGCTTGAGCTTGAACTGCAACAAGGCATGTTCCCAAGTCTCTTAGGAGCCTTAAGACAAACATTAGCTGCATAAGGCATGTTCCCACAGTCTCTCAGGAGCTTTGAGACGAACATTAGCTGCATTTGTCAGATTTAAGGTTTCTGTTTACAAAGACAAGAAAGAAACAGAGTAAAGAATAGCTTTTTGGTAGCAGCATTTTCTTGAGAGGACTGTGTTTGCTAGTGATAAGCAGAGGTATGGCTCCTTTAAGAGAGGAGGCTTCCTGGCTCAGCATTAGCAACACAAACCTCAAGGATCTTTTAAAAGAATCTGCTGCTGAACACCTATATGAGGTTTTTTTTTTCTTTATTTTGTATTTAACAAAAAAAAAGTAACATGAATTTAAAATGAGGAAAAGTTAACAATAACTATGAACAGGATAAGAATCATACGCATGGCATATCGAGGGTGGTAATGCAAATAAGATTGCTACACATATATTTACTATGTGTTCAGCTTTCCCTCTGAAATTTTTTTTCCATCCCTGTATATCCTTATTCAAGGTTCCTTCCCCCTCCCAACACATCTTGACATTTCTCTTCTCTGCAACTCCCCATCCCTTCGCTGGGCAGGGAGCAGACAGTCCTATGGTCCCACTGACCCAATAATGTTTGGATCAGTCACCACTCCTGGCCAAATCCAGTTTTGTCCAACCTCCCTCAAGAATGAGTCTGGTATTCCTATAGTTGGAGTGGGGTTCGAAGG